>JANSTU010015820.1:0-14429 GCA_027564075.1 Bolitophila hybrida | reverse complement strand
TAATTCAAAGCGTATTGCTTACAACTTACGATTAGGCATTTATATGTTTGAATGGTTAGAATGGGTTGGAAGTATATGAGATCTGGCGCTCTGTGTTTTGGCACGCCATTCGGCCGGGGGGCTCTCATTTGGCACATAAATTGTAATTTATATGTATCCGTGTCACATCGAGAAATGCTGAACATCATTTAAATATATAATTTCAAATGCATGTTTAAAATACATAGAATTTATTAATGCAGAGTCCACAAATCTCTTGGCAACGTGCGATTTTTAGCGAGTCTGTAAAATTGAATGGTGCGTCGCAGAAAAAAACATGTCAAATACACAGGGTGCTTCACAAATGAAGAAAAACCTTATTGAAATAATTATTTTTGTTATTATTCAAACAATTTTGACAATGTTTGATTGTTTTTTTTAGATAAACAGAATAATAAATGATTAAATATTTGGAATTTATTGAAAATATATAATTTTAATCGGAATTTTCAAAAGAATTGTTTAAGGAAAATTGACAAATTCTCAATAGATAGATTTCAAAAATAAATGAAATAAAAAAATGGCTAAGAATTATTTTCAGATATTCTGAAAAAATATTTTTGGCAGAATTTTTATAAAAACACGTTAAAAAAATTTGACGGGTTTTTCGTTATTTTTTTAAATTTTTTTACAGTTCTATATATTTTTATGACAGATTATCAGGTATAAATTTAAAAGCCTAGAACTATTTTCAGGAAGAAATATTTTTGACAGATTTGGTATAGAAACCTGTTCAAACTTTTATTTAGAAACCTTTTCAAACTGTTTGACATTTTTTTCATAAAAATGAAGTTTTTTTTACAATTTTGAGACAGATAGATAGACAAAAAAATGGTTTAGAATTATTTTCAGATTTTCAGAAAAAAATATTTTTGGCAGAATTTGTATAGAAACATGTTAAAAACGTTTGACTGTTTTTTTTGATAATTTTTATGAATTTTTGACAAGTATATCTATTTTTTGACAGATTTTCACATAGCAATTAATTAATTTAGATTTTATGAAAAATTTTATATATACATTTTTATGAAAAGAATTTCAGATTTTCAGAAAAAAAAGATTTTTTATAGAAACCTGTTCACATTTTTTTTTTGAAAAAATGCTTGACAAATTCTCAACAAAAAAAATGGTTTAGAATTATTTTCAGATTTACAGAAACAGTTAATAAAAATGTAGAAATTTTTTAAATTTTTTAGATATATATTTGTTTTTTTGTCAGATTTTCAATCAAAAGTCGTCAAATTTTGTATCAACAGATTTTCAGATAGAAAAAATGTTTTAAAGATATATTTAAAAAAAACCAGATAGAAACACTTTTTTATAGAAAAAGTTTAGCTAGAAAAACTCTTTCGAATTTTTAGACACAAAAACTTCCGAGTCGCACCCTGTTAGCACGTTTGTGATGCGCAATCACGCAGTCACACACAGTCGATAAATAATCTCATTTTAAACATTCCTAAAGTATCCTGTCAAGTTTGTGTCAGTGTTTATATATAATAAACGCACGCGTGGTGTAATGTATCGCTGAAATCATCGTGCGATTTGCGTGCGTGTGTGGGATATACGCTTGAGATGTGCTCTGACAAATTTATTTCTACACTATATATACATATATATAATTTAGCTCTAAGTTTTTTTTTGTGAGTGTGTGTGTGTGAATATATTTTTTTACTTACAAGCATTTCTTTATCCGCGTGTTTCTTATGACTGTGTGGCATGGTGTGGCGCGGTCGGCGTGCGCACGCTCTGCGTTCGCGTATGTCAGTGTGTAAACGCTTTTTTTTCGGTGGTATTTTTTTCGAGAGATTAAAATCTTGTTTAAAGCTGCCGAGATTAATGGATGTTGTTTGTTGTTTCGAGTGTATATTATGTTTACTTATCGGTGCTGATGTGTGTGTGTTTTTTTTTTCATCTTTTCTTTATCGCTTTTGTATATGCCTGTATGAGTATTTATATATTTATATACACTAATTTTGAGTGTGTTTGGGTTTGTTAATTTTTCAAGCAAAACGAGTTGTTTGTTTTTGTTTGAAGTAATGCCCGCAAATGATACGCACACGTCGCCGGCCGCGGTCTTGTCTTGGCGAGAGACATATATTCGTGCGTGGGTATTGCCCAGCTTAAAGAAGGTCAGTCAAAGAGATATGTTCTGTTTACTTCTATGACGTATATGAATGAGGTGAGATGTGACGAAAGATCAACGGTTTATCTCTCTGTACGCTGTCGGCTCGTATTTGTATTGATTTTATTTGGTCTTTATGTTAAAAAAGGAGAACAAAAAAAAAACAAACATACACAGACGCAGATTATTCACGCAGCACGGTAATCTTGTTCATTTTAAATCGAAACTCTTTAATTTATTATGCTTCCGGTTGAAATCGAACGGCAGCGGCGCAGTTTAGATACTTAAACATCGGATGCACGCATTTGTTTCGAGAGAAGAGAATCATTGAAGTACTTAAGCGGGAACATAAGATTAATTTAAGATGAAGTACAGATTGAAGAAATGAAAAATGGTATTTCACACCATGGCACGCGGATTTTTTTTTATTTTATTGAATACCGAGGGGTATTTTGGTATGAGAAATAGTATATTATACGGCCCTAAGCGAAACCAATTAAGAGTACGTTGTAAATCATACAACCGATTAATTGAATATAACCTGAGTGTGTGTGTGTGTATTTGCACTCGCCAGACTCCTATATCAACACACCGCTTTGCTATTAATAATATTGGCAACATACACATTTCATCTCTAAATAGGTTAAATAACTCGTGTGTTTGTGAATAGAGCAAATTGCTTGAAAATAAACAAGATCATTCCCCGCAAGCGATTGCATATAATAATAACGATGAGCGCGCAATTTGCGTCTATTTCTGCAGCAGCAAGACACTTATATAGCTGACATGCCAGCGGCCAACGGCAAAAACGTCTTGAAAATGGCATCGCACAAACTAGACAAAATACAGTATTATAATATAGGTATATACATAAACATCAGCATATGAGGGAGATTCGTATATCTACCTACCGGAAAACCATATATTTTCTAATACTGTATATATTTATTTAAACAGAAACCCCAGTATACAAATTATGTAAATCCCTGGAAAATGCAAACTTACTTTCAAATTGTATAATTTAATTCCGGTACTGTCTTTCTGGCGTTCTGGCTCTTAAATCGCTCTCGTATAGAGCTATATAGGTGGGATGGAGCTTGCACTTATTTAATTTAACAGAAAAATGTAAACGCGCAAGACCGTGAGCCAAGCTAGAGCTGCTCGTCCGCGCATGTCGTCGTTTTTCCATATTTTTTTATCTTTGTGCTGGTGCGCTTGAAATGTTTTATATTTTGTATATTTTGTACATGCAAATGTTGAATAATGTATGTATATTTCATTAGCAATGCAAATTTGGAAGCATAAATATACTGTATACACAGAGAAAAGCCCTTATAAATAATTCTCCTTTTATTTTGCATTCCTATATATATTTTATATTTTTCTTTACAAGAAACACGGTTAAAGCGAATTATGGACAAAGATTCCGGCTAAAAGTTTGTCTCTAGGCGACGCTGGGAAATTTGTTTATCAAACATTGCGATTTGTTTTGTAATATATTTGTTTGAGTTCATTTATATTTCATACAATATCCAAAAAACACTTAAAAACACCACAGCAAATTTGGTGTAAACATGGAAATTTGTTTCTGGTTTTGTACGATTAAATAAACAACGCTCAACTTATGATAGCCATTCATAACTATCATCCAGATTTCTTCTACAAATAAAACCCATAAGACCAAAATTGCATTTGGTAAAAAATATTGGTGCAAATGATGTATCTAAAATTTTAAATAAAAACCCAAAACACTGAAAGTCCACCAACCTAATACTCAAACTAGAGATATATTTCATTTTTCTTCATATAATCTAAATCTAAATATTCTTCATTCTTTCTTCATACCAATAATGACTCATATTCAATATTTACATTATATCCTACCCGGCCTAACCGTCTGACCTTTAGCCCGCTCGCCGCACCTCCCTATCGCACCAAAAACCACTACCCCCCATATACACATAAGTTAAACTAGCGCCCATAAGTTTGTCAAACAGCAAGCAAAAAGAGACATCTTCGACGATGGGTTTCGGCCGAGAAATGATGCACGATGTTGTGGGTGAAATGGGCGCACAGGACACATGACTGCGCATACAATTCGATGAGTTTATATAATCGAATTGAAAACGAATTTGAATGCGCACACGAGTGCCAAGGCTTTCAGAACGCAAGGCACCTGCGGGCATCTCTATAAAGAAATACTATTCACGAGAGCAGAATGCTGATTTCTATATATACATGTAAAAGGGTTGGTATGAGTGGCGACAGATTGGAGAATAAATATCCATGTTGAATTTGATCGTTCGCTCAGGTGTGCGGGTGTATGGAAAACTTTTTCGCCTCTATAACAACTGTAAAACTGCCTTTGCCTGGATATTGTAATTGCGTATAGACGCATTTAATGTATTCCGCATATTTCAGATTCATCCGATCTTCGCACACAAATTCCGACCGCCTGGCGGCGTATGCTCATCGCGATTCCGCGCAGTTACGTGTGTAGAATACAAAATTCACACAGGCATCGATAATTTCAGAGTTTTTTTATGTGTTCCAAGTGTGTGCTCGCCCAATAAATCGGCGAAACGAATACATATAATAAAAAAAATACATATACAATTCAAATCACATGATACAGTGCGCGCACGTGCACGAACACACAATCACACATTAATATTCTTTGAGAGCATTGTGAGCATACAAATCCGCGAGACATTGTACTAAAAAAAATTGTAATATATTATGCTAATTTCAAGAAATATAAAATGCGATGTTTGTTTGAGTGTGTATACCTTTCGTTAGAAATGTCGAGAGCGCAATGGCAATGTTCAATTGTGCAAAATGTAAATTCTTAAAAGGTTTTCTTTAGAATTGTATTTTTTTAAAGAACATTTCAAATAACAAATTATAATGGTATTTGTCTCAATTATTTGGAAATGTTCGTTTTTAGTTTATAGAAAATAATTTGGGGAGGTTTTTCTGTATAAACAAATCATAGAGACTTGCTTTACAGTGAATTATTCGGATTATTTCTATACACAAAAAATTAAATATGTTCTTATTATACATATTATTCGGACATGTTTTTTATATTCGACATTTTCTCTATATAAAATATTTCTAAAATAGTTTTATTGTTAGTAGTTATATTTATTCCTAATATATCTACGTATTTTTAAAGATACAGCGTCTCTCAGGCACGCCGATTGATTGACGAAAATGTGGACGAACATATTTGTGCTATCTACGACGAGCTCTGAAATGATGAACTTTTGACGCGATGTTTAGGCAGGCACACTCAAAATTGGAACGAATCCTTCAACTCCACTGTTTGGACAATAAGAGCGATCGGCCAACTAACATATGCAAGATGTTTGCGGATAAGAACGGATCGAGAGGGAAATCCGGCGAGCGTCTTTTACCAGCAATGAAGCTCGAACCGGCCTGTACACTCGACCAATTAAATCAAAATGAAAATAGGTAATTAGAAAGCTGAAGGTTTTATTTATGGAGCAAGAATAGCCGATTAGCGCATTGTTACTGTAAGTAATCGAAAATTATAATTTTGTTCTTATCGTAAACTTTGAGTTTTTGTTTTACTATTTTTTTGGTGGTTGGCGTGAATACACCAAAACTAGAGGGTGTTCCATTAAGAAGGAAATATGTTAAATGTGAACCACGCTTAAACGTCAAATCACTATTTACATCTGTTTGCAGATTTGGCATGTTCAGTCTTTGGCAAATTTCAACTATGCAAAAATTAACAATCGAACAACGTGTTAAAGTAATTGAAGCCTATTACGAAAATGGACGTTCAAACAAAAATGCATTCCGCTCACTTCGCGATTTTTTCGGTCCGCATAATCGTCCTAGGAAGAGTGCAATAGCAAAAATTCCATAAACTGGGTCGGTGGCAGATGCGAAAAGAACACACGCGCCCTCGGACACGCCGTTCAGATGAAAACATTGTTGCAGTTCGTGAAAATGTGGCAGAAAGCCCAAACATCTCAGTTTGTCATCGTGCGCAGAAATTGAACGTCTCCACAACCACCTTACATCGAATTTTGAGGAAGGGTTTGTCTCTTCACGCCTACAAAATTCAATTGATCCAAGAAGTGAAGTGGATTTGATGCATGAGCAAACACAAACCGATGCGAAATTTTGCCAGAAAATCTTCTTCAGCTACGAAGAAGGCCCATTTCCATCTCAGTGGCTTTGTTAATAAGCAGAATTGACGCATTTAAGCTGAAGAAAATCCAAGAAGAGAAGCGCCATATTTGTTGGCGGAATCATTGGAACATTTTTCTTCGAAAATGCAGCTGGCAATTCAGTTACGGCGGTACCGTGCCATGATCACCGACTTCTTGTGGCCAGAATTGGATGCTATGCATACCGACGACATGTGGTTTCAACAAGACGCCGCAACATGCCACACTCAGTCAATGAAGAAGAAGTTTCGTGGACGCATAATCTGTCGAAACAGCGAAGTCAATTGGCCACCGATATCGATTCGATCATCAAAAATTTGGACTATCGGTTGGAGGTGTGCCGCCGAAGCCTTGGCAAACATTTGGCCGATATTATCACATAATTGCCATGAACCAATTCACAAGATTAAATAAAGAAATCAAAAATGTACAAACAATAACATGACTTTTTTATCTTAACATATTTCCTTTTTAATGGAACTTAACATATTTCATCCTTAATGGAACACCCTTTATATGACCATTGACCAATGAAAACAAACCAAAGCTTTTTCACTTCAGTTTTTTATTCTCTTCAATTAGAAGTAAAAAGAGTCATGAAAAAAAAATATCAAGCTTTTTTTTAAACTTGAAAAAAATATAAATTCTATAATTTAGAATAAATAGAAAAAAAATATAAGATTTTTTTTTTCGTTTCAGACGGAAATTACGAGTTGCATCTTTCCTGTCAACTGGAGACTGCACCAACTTCTATAAAAGTCGGCTGTATTTAAATATTTTTCACTTTTTTTTTTATAATATTCAAATACTAGATAGGCTTATTTTTTTCAATCTTAAAAAAATCCCTCAAAAACTCTTTTTTGTGCTCTCTTAAAGAGTTTCACCTTTAAAAATTACGAGACTTTTTTTCATAAAATTTTTAACTTTAATGGATTTGTTATATAGAAACTTTTTTTGTTTCACCTTAAAAATAAACAGAGTTGAGACTCTTCAAAAATGCCGCTTGTGGACAAATGCTACATTGTCGCCTTTTTATGAAGAATTTACTTAACAAAATCGATACTAGAGTTTTAGAAAACCTATTTTACATAATTTCGATTGATCTTTTCATTGTGTCCAAAAAAAAATCCCGAAATAGGAATATTTTTTCTTGCTCCACTGTGATCATTTAGGCTTGTTTGTCTGTAGACAATCATTCGGAAATGTTTTTAAAGAATATTATTATCTTTTTAAAACTATATCAAATCATCGGACATATAAATCTATAGAATTTTTTTGGGATAAAAATATGCGATAATGTTCTTCTATTAAAAATCTATAATATTCTATATTTAATCATTTTGACGTGTTTTTTCGTATGGACAGTTATTTGGGAATGTTTTTTCTATACAAATTATAAGAAAATCATAAATTTTTGAAAATCTATAAATATCATTAGGACATGTTTTGGTATTCAAAATATATGTTTTTTTCTAGATTTTTTTTACAAACAAAAAGTATAGGCAATATATAAATCGTGATCATTTTTAGGAGATATAGAAGAATATTATTAAATACTAACTAATTAAATTGATTAAAAAAATTATTAAAACTTATTGTTATATCGAATGAAACCCTATTAAATTAAAATACACATATTTCTCTAAACCACAGTCAAGAGATTCTGCGCTCTTCTGCATCATTATTATTTTGCTATGGCGTGCACAACCACAAAATGATTGTTATTTTAAAAATTAAATGTCTGTGTGAATTTCGTGCAAATGTGGTTATGTTTCACCGCACACAAATACATATATAGATAAATAAATAAATAATGCGCTCGCGCACAATAACGAAATTTAATATCGTTGCCCGCAAATTGTGTATTGTTTTATTATTATATATATATATTATATATATGCGATGGTTGTTTGGCGGTACAGGGGCAGGGTTTTATGTGCGAAAGAATAATCATTGACCGCAAACTCTCTCTCTCTCTGTCTCTATCATCGTATTGCAAAACCAAAATGCATTATATAATATGAGTGCATTAATGCATACACTCACAGACGAGCGCACAAAACCAGCGTCATATGTCGAATTATGCAATATGCTATATAAACGCAGAGATATGATGCGGCGGGCGCAAAACCACAAATTGGCGAATAAATGCAAACAATGTGAACACATTCCGATAACCATAAACAATAATGGACGGTCTATACATCTACATAGATTCATGTACATCAGACTCTCGTATAATATTTATGCGCCTTTGTTTGACCAACATTGAACATTGCGGGTGGATCACGCACGCCATCAAAATAATTTAGTGCCCGACCAAACAATACCATAAGTCCTATGGTTTATTAAACATAATAATATATATATATAGATTATGTAATATACGGCGGGTGTTTGTCGACGAGGGGTTGCTGGTTATTGCTAATACTAAAACGTTGTTTACCGTTTGAGGGTGCGAGGGCATATTATATAAACTGCGCTTGATTGCGTGTCGTGTTGCTTCGTTTTCCCATATACAAATTGCAAATATCGAGCGATTATCAAATTGTCGGTTTTCCGACGTTATAAAGATAAACATTACATATAATTTCATAACAACCTATTTCGCCAATGTTCGGATTTTGAAAACAGAAAACATATTGATATTTGCATTGGTATATATGGCATTGTTGATAAATCGTGCACGCTACTGAATGGCTCATTGGCGTGCGGGGGCTAGGGGTAGTATTTATCTGTCAGTATCTGCGCGTGTAGGAGCTTATTCTGTACATATTGCTCGTTGATTATTATTTGCTTGCGTATACACATACAATCGGAGATTATAGTACTATTTATTTACTATATATGCATTCCTGGTTGATGGCATTATTGAGAGGATGGTGATTTGTGTGGCGTGCGTGATGATATAGAGCTCGTAAACTATGGAGTTAAGTGATTGCTAAACGGCCTTGCGCCCTTCGCATTTGTACGTAACTAGACATTTATATATAGCCACCCATCGATTTTCATTGAGATTATATGGAATTTATGTTAAATAGTCGAGACAATAAATATTAAATAATTTGTATCACAAGCGTACTCTGATGCATCAACACCTATAACCAAACAATTAAACTTGACTATATATACGAGTAAATGTATAACAAGTACATCCATATAATTGCATAAACCTTGCAACTACACTTGCCAGAGCAAACAAACTTTTTCCATTTATAATAAAGTTTTCTTCATCGACGTGACGCGGCACGGCGGGCGTTTTCATATTGTATCAACATAATAATTAAACTCTCGCGCAAAAGTTCAAAGCTGCAAATGTGTTTATTGTCTGTATGTATATGTAAATATATAACGGCTTAAAGCATATTGCGATAACAATTGCACTATATTATATAATAGTATACGCAATAGCAGCATAACACATAGAAACATAGAGAGGGAGCACAGGAACAATGAAATGAGTTTATTATATAATAAATGTTTCATTTATTATATATAATAAACTCCAGGATAAACTCTCAATTTAATTATTTGTGTGGTTAGTGATTACGTATTTATATTGTATTTAGTAGTTTGGATGTTGGTAGTAGTTTGTTGCTGTATACTCTATATATTATTTATATATAATTTATTTTTAGAGACGGATAGCAAAAAGATTTTTTTGTATTTAATTTAATATTTAATGTTATTGGTGGATTGTGTTGTGGCAAGCGATGCAGATGGAAATACAAATCTTAAGCTTTATCGAATAATTTTCTATAAAAAACACAATTTCAAAAAAAAAAACAAAAACGAATTATTCTCTCTTAAAAAAATATTCAAATGATTTTCTTATTGTTTATTAAAATAAAAACTGTTTATTTATATAGAAACAAAACTACTTCAAATCATTTTCTACTGAAAATACTATTTAAAAAATATTCTATAAAACAAAATAAATCGAATAACTTTTTAAAGAAAAAAATATTTTTTTCGAATTGAAAATGCAATATCGAATTTCTAACTTCTTTTATTTGAGTTTTCTATAGTTTTTTAAGATTTACTATAAAAAACAATTTCGAATATTTATTTATAAAACAAAAAAAAATCGAATAATTGTCTATAAAACAAAACAATTCCTAATATTTGTTTATAGAACATAAATAAATCGAATGATTTTCCATTTTTTATATGTAAATCAATCTGGAATGATTTTCTATAAGTAAAATAATTGAATATAGAAAAAAACCAATCGAATGAATTGTTGTATAAAAAATACAATTTCAAATATTTTTTTTATAAAAAAAACTTATCAAATAATTTTTATATAAAAACCATTTCGAATAATTTTCTAGGATAAATGGATAGTGATAACGATCTATAGATTTTCTATATCAAAAACAAATTTTTGTAAATTGAACAAAAAATATAATTAAAAAACAAATTTAATATAAATAAATCATTTTGTACAATATGAAAATCAATCGGAAGTTATTTTCTATGATAAAAAAAAGAAAAACAATTTTGTATCAAAAAAATAAAAAAATCCATACAAACAAAATGTTGAATGTTTTTCTAAAGGTTTTTTTTAAAAAAACAATATTGAATAATATATATATATATAATAAAACACAACAACGATTTACTATAAAAAAACAAATTCGAATGATTTATTATAGAGAAAACAGTTCCAACGATTTTTAATAGAAATATCACAATTTAAAAAGTTTTCCAAAGAAGAAAGAAGAAAATTAACATTTCAACCTTTTTTTTGAATAATTTTCTATGATCAAAACATGACTTGATTTTCTATAAAAAAAAACAAATTAGATTGAATAATTTTATGAACAACTTACTCATATATTGCACAATTATGATTTTTGATGAACTACATACCTGAAAAATAGAAGAAAAACTAGTGTTAGTTAAATGTATAATTATAATTTATATGATTAATATATTGTAAAAATGTACACTAAAAAAGAAGGGTTTAGCTCAGGTCGGGGATTGCTAGAATATAGAATGAGATGTAAACGTAATGACTGCACTGTATTATCTAATTCTCTTCACATTTATATAAAATATCGCAACACAAATACAAACATATGAATTATATACTATATTGAATCGTACTATACTTATAATTCGGTTATTTAGTTACCGATAAAACCCATAACTATAAAAACTCGTTTTAACAAATATACACTATATGTAAAAGTCCACATCACTGACAATTTTTCAAACAAGTACATCATAAAATAAAAATAAAAACCTTCAAGCAGTCTAAGACAACAATGCCTAGAATATAGACTGAGATGTAAAAATAGTGACTGCACTGTATTTTCTAATTTTATTAACATTTATATACAATATCACAATACATATACTTAATATTCGGTTATTTGGTTCGTTCTCATTATTATACGAAAGCATTGTGCAATGCATGGTATCTCATACGTTATGTTATGCTAGGTCAGTTTGTGTTAATTGAGTATGCGTTATATTGAGTCTATATTGGATAACATTTCTATAATACTTGGAAGATTTTTGATAAAATTCCAATATAGTGGCTACAAAAAACATAAGTGAAACTTGAATCAAAATGTAAAAACCTCATAAAACCCATAATTCTAAAAACTCGTTTATACGTATATATGTAAAAGTCCACATCAATGACAATTTTTCAGAAGATCATAAATAACAACTTAAATACTTAATAAAATAAAAAAATTAAAAACCCACAAATCTTAAAACTCATTTTCCAAGTTTCAAATTGTGTTTAATGATGAGTCCAATAAAACCTGATGTGATATAATAAATGCTTTTGTCGCACTTAGCGCCATGATATACAAGATACACAAAATGTTTCTGAGCTGTATCGATATCCTTCGATTTGCTCCGTGCCACAGGTCACGGAACAGGTATTTAGCAATAAATTTCACTATCTTATTTGCTCGCACTACGACACAAATGCTTATGTATATACCTATATATAGAAAGTATTCAATTTCCAAACAAATAGCTTGGCATGTTATTTCTCGGATTAAATATGTTTTACTCGCGCGAGCGCGCGCGTACTTTTGTGTGTACACAGCGAGCAGCTCGAGCAACAAATACCAAAATAAAACACAAGCTCTAAAAGGCTCACGGGCTCACGGAAAACGGCGTTCACAACATCGTGGCGCATATCACCGAGGGGGCATAAATGTTATTCTAAAACATATAAACATATTACATACAAGTATAAGTAGCATATATAAAATATAGCTACATACAAAGAGCCAAATGAAAAGCAGCACCCGACAACATAATAACAGAAGCAATAACAACAACAACAACAAAAGCAGCACCACTGACAACACAAAGCCATTCAAATGCGATATTTATAACATATTATACAAATTCAATAAAGGGGGAATTTCAAATAGGTTTTTATTGAGCGCACACACACACTCACACAAAAGTTGAAGACGACGCGATGTCTTCGCGACGACAACGGCAAACGACTTAATTATGCATTTTTTTTTTGTTGTATCTGTTTATATTTATATATACATTTAAAATACATTTAAAGCCTCCTCGTGTCTGTGTGTTTGTGTGCACGCGCGATCGCGAACGCCTTGAAGGCTTTTTATGATCACACACAACAACAACAAAAGTTATGGTGTTTTTTGTGTCTGTATTATAAACCGATTAGGCCTTTATAATATGTGTATGTCTTGGGTAACCTGAGTATAATATGTATATAGTATATATATAAAAGAACAGACATATAATATAGGTATAACATATATTATATGTGTATAGTCATTGTTAGCGTGGAATGCTTGACGTGGGAAACGACTTTCAGTTTGCTAAATCACGGTTTTTTGGAGTTCTCCGTTTCGTTCTCAGAGGCGGGCACATAAAATATATATATAATATGGCAAAATTTCTTTAAGTATGCAAAATTGTTTGAGCCTTAAACACTAATTGAATGTGAAAAATAGCACCCTAAGGTACAAAAAAACTGTAGCCTTAAATCGATGAATATTATAACAAATCTGAGAGACCGTGTTAATAGGCTGCAATCTATACAACATTTTGAGAAACCCACACAACTAAGTGGCCATAACTACTCAAATTATTAGTTCTAAAATAAAATTGTGTAAAACCGAAATATATCACTTAATAATTGTTTGGCTGCTCCCTAGCAGACCAAGATACAAAATTTTCAGGGCTAAAAGAACTTTAAAGTTCATTTAAAGTACCCATACTTACTTTAAGTTTACATACATTTTTTGGTCATACAACGAGGTATATTTATTAAGAAGCTCGAATTCACATCTTGATTTACATTTTTAGCTTAACATACAACTTAGAAGTTACATTTAGTGTTCCTTAACCGAACTTCGTATACAATACAATTAAACGGTAAAGTTCAGGTTAATGGATATTCAAAGAAGAAGATTTTTATCAATTTTAACAATGAAGATGTCAAATGTTTGTTAAAAAATCCAAATATTTAAAAGGAAACGCCAGTAAATGTGCGGTTTTTAAGAAATGTGGGTTTTACATATAGTAAACATTGTGCAATATATTTACATACGTATTTTTTTTCAGAGAACCTCAACCTCCAACCTCTTTGAGGCCCACATCTGCGTATTTTGGCATCTATACAATACTGCCAATCGAACGTCTATTCTTATATTGCAGGCATTTTAAAAACTAAATCTAAAAACAGCACACGCACGTCACAAAACCAAAATAAATCATCCAATTCGAATTGCACGCATTTACTTCAAATAGGTATTGCCATAAATAAACTATATTGGCGGTTTATTTCTGTGTCTGCCTAGCCGCTATATATTGAAGAATTTGGGTCGACGCGACGCATTCTTAAACGTGCGCAGTTTAAAGGTGATGACCGCGCACGCTCTTGCATTCAACAAATGCCTGGCATTTTGTCAAAAGCCCGTTATGTATTTATTATATTATACTAGATAGTTCTTCTATCATATACAACATATAAAATATATAAAGGGTTTTTCAATAGGTGCGCTTCAACTTTTTTTTTTAATAAAACACAAACGGTTTGACTTTTC
>JANSTU010015809.1:0-14432 GCA_027564075.1 Bolitophila hybrida | reverse complement strand
CATTTGACTATGTGTAAATGTGTATGTGTGTGAGAATACAGAGGTGTTAGCCGGAATATTTTACAATATTAAACAATTTGTAATATTAAGTATAAGTTTTCGCACGTTACAGTTGTTGCCGGATTTCTTCAATTTCGGACATTCAAATGTTCGATGACCAAATAATTTGCAATAATAGCACTGGGCCCCGATCAGTTTTGGCATAACACACATTCTTAATGGCTTCGTATGTTTCTTTTTCAAATTCATCATCTGCATTAGCGTCAATGCATTTCACCAAGTCTTTCTCATCCAAAACAATGCGTTGAACAAATTTGAAACTGATTTTGGGCATAAACGGCCTCCACGACTAGGGTGGGCGAAACGTAGTCAAGTGGAAATGTTCTCGTTTGTTCCTTGCACAAAAAAAAATACACACGCAGAGAAATGTGACAGAGTTTTAGTTTTTTATTTGGCACAATAATACAAGTACATTTTTTTATCTGTTCAATTTGATCATATATCCGTCCACCGAATAATTAATAAAGTACTTATATATTATTAAAATATTGTCATAAAATTTAAAAATATCGTTTCTTTTGTTCTTTGAAATATATTATAGAAAGTTTCTAGTTTGAAATTTAAATTGAATTTGAATAATTTTTCAGATATGTTTTTTCATAATATCTCCTCTCTCCCAAAAAATAAGTTTTAGGGCATTAGGAGTTATTTTTATTATTATTTATTATTTTTTTATTATTAGAATTACAAAATTCCCCTTAAGGAGTAGTAGGGAGACAGCAAAAAAAAACCTTGTTAACCTTGTTTTTGTTCTGATAATAATATGTCCAGATTTTTGGAATTCAGGTATTAGTCATAAAATTAGTTTATACGGTTAGTCTTTATATCGGCGACATAATTTTATTTATCATTATTCCGAACCTAACCTCAATATAAATAATATGATATTGATCAAATTGAATAGATAAAAATATAGTGTTTACGAGAATGTACACATACATCTTTACATATATATATATTTTTTATACAATTACACATCAATTTTCATAATACACTTTATAGAATTATTATCAATCACATGATGTTATTTATTTCATTTAGTGATTGATAAAAAACCCTGTTTCTTTTTCGATATAAAAATAAAGTACAGACAATAATATTGTACGAATTGAATTTTGTTTATATCTTCAAAATCGGAAGATTTTAGAGTGTTGCGTTTATCGTTTTAATTGTTTGAAATCAATATATACCTGTAGGTATTTTAAAGTATATCTTATAAAATGGTATATTTAATATATCCATTTTTATATAGTTTGTTTATTTTATTATATTTATTTATACCCAGTGCGAGCATTTTTCCACCTAGAAGTATATAGTCCATATTCTAATTTAATTCTCACGTGACTTTTACTAAATATTGACAGATATTGTATGAACAATATGTCAAAATTAAGCAAAGTCAGGTGATGTTTGAATTAAAATATGGGCACAGGGTGGCAATTTTTTTGCGTCGGACAAAAAAATTGCAGATCGACACGTTCAGTTTGTTTTGTCGAATGGGTTATACATTTTTCGTTTTATTATTGTTATACGTACAGTCATGTTATTTATATTTAAAAGACAAATATAACCATTAATCATTAATAACCTATTTCTTCTGAGAAATCAGATCTGCGTGGAAAATTGTCACACTGAATATATATTTAATCAAAAGTGACATAAGAGTTTGTTCTTCAATTTTTTATCACACCGATTTCATTGATATTTTTTTTTGTCTTTTTGAATTAGAACATGAATATATATTTGTTTATATAAATATCTAGTCTTCTTTAAAATACATCAACATACAATAAATTATTCATTCTGTCTTAAGACTATATATTTTGTATAGCTCTTCACCCGGTTATTATATAAGCAAAGACATCTAGCACCAATATGTATTTTTTGTTTCAATCATAAAATATATATTTTTTGCTAATTTAATTAATTTAATCATAGGAATATTTATTTTGAATGCATTCGTAATCACGACGAGATGTCAAACATATATGTACGTTTTGCGCATGCACCCTGTGTTCGTTTGACAGATGTCACTAATAAATATGAAACAATCATAAAATGAAATAAAAACAAAAACGTAAAAACGATTTTCCCGGTGAAGAGCGAGAGTTTTACACATATTTAACATTAAATCACATCAAATATAATTATGGATTCGTTGCTTTTGAAGCTAAACACATTTCTAACCTATAAAAATGGGTAACATCATAATATATATTTTGTTTATATTTCATATGGAATACTTTTAATAATCGTTGAGTATCTGGATTTAAACAAAATAAATGTATGATCAACATGCTTAAAAATATTGCACACATTGTGTCGGTTTATGTTTGTGTGTATGTGTGTGCGTTGTACAATTATATCAATATTTACAAAAAAAGACATTAACATTTAACATAAGAAATCGGCATTTCAATCGTGGAGTAATGCCTATAGTTAAACTAAACAAACAAAAATGCCATAGTTCAGTAAATGTTACTGTTGAAAGGAAGTAGGAATCACTGTTGTCTGCCAGAGGAGAGCAAACAGCGGATTTAACCAAAAATGCCGGATGACAATTATTAAAAGTTTTAGTAAATCTGACATTATATCAGGAACAAATTATGATCATTATTTTTGACCTTATAACATGATATGATATAATAAAATAAACAGTATCTAACTAATAATGCTCATAAATAGAACGGAGTGACTCCACACACGATTGGTCACTATAAATTACAACAATTATTTAATATATTCCTCTATGGCACTATTTTGGCCAAATCTTTTTCATGGTATTACTTGTCCCAGCCTAAGACATAGATTTTATTTCCATAACTGAAAAGAGAAAAAAAACACAAAATAAATATAATTTAACAAAAAAAGAAGAAATAATGAGGTTAGTTTTTAAATATTAGTGAAATTATATAAAATATAAATAAAAACTATTATTGGATGTATTTCTTTTGACTAAATATTTCCGGGTAGCCTTAAGCTCTTTGACAGTCCTGTCAGATATATTGTTTCCGCATGGAATTATGCCGAGAAGCGGACGTATCAACTATCTCGAAGCATGACAGTTATCAGTTAATGGAGGATTGTTGGTCAATGGCTGCGTACTGTAAGAAGAACACCATATCGAGAACTGGGTATAGCGATTCTGTGCCTAGGACACCATAAGCGTGTATATCGTGCGTTAAAAATTGCTAATCGAATGGGTTACAAAAAAATGTATTATTATACTTACATTCATGCTATTATTATTTTTTATTTATATTTAAGACACAAATAAATACAACTGAACAATAATAAGTAATAATACCGCAATATTTGTGCAAGCAGTACCTCCCGATGTTGTGAGAGAAAATAGTTTTGTCAACGCATTGCAACGCACGTACAATACATTTAGGTTGCGTTCTTAAATAGTTGCTTTTCATTGTTTTTGCACAGAATCACTACCCTGGTTTTGTATATGGTAAATGTGTTGCTCTTTTTCTCTGTCAAAATAAATACATCTAGACTTGCTTACTTATTAAATTAAATAACAGAAAATAAAGTTTACAAAATTTAGTCAAAATAATAACAATTTTAAATATAAGAGTAGAAAATATATATATATATATATATTTCATTTTTGCTTATTATCAATATGGTCCCTGTAGGAAATCGATTATTTAATTAAGCTAATTTATATATGTGTTGAAACAATACCATAAACATTATTTTATGTAAGTTTGTGCTGTGTGTGTTTTAAAAAGTTTTTTGTTTGTACTGTCAATAGTGACATTTGGTGCTATTTAGTGTTACCATATACATTTATATACATCAAAACATATATAATTATTATAATTATAGACATTAATTAAAACACTTATATTATATAGGTTGTTTGTTTTCTTTTTGTTGGTTTGTTGATATAGATGCACGCCCATCTACTGCATAAAAAAGTCTGGTGGATCAGACTCTTTTTCAAATCGCTTTGCCTCCTCCTGCATGCTTTCTTTTATTTTCAGAATAGCTGCTGACTCATTCTGATCCTGAAATGTAAAAGAAAAAATAGGCACAGAGAGCCCGAAAAAATGTTTTCATAATTAAACACATATTGGACGTACACAATTTGAGCTGTTTTTTATCTCTTTCTCTGTCTCTCTCTCTTGATGTGTGGTGTATACAACACAAAAATCGTATGTTATCCAAAATAAAATTATGGGAGGAGCTTAATTAATAGGCAAAGCGTGTATAGACTGAACAAAATAGCTACACTCAAATAAAAAAACACTGAATTAAAATAAAATTATCAAAAATAAAAGGTGCCATTTTGTATTTGTAAATAAAACAAAAACAACAACAAAAAGTAACGGGACATGCAAACACTTTACAATAAGTCTAAACACAAAAATCACAAATGTATCGACAGTTTTTGAATATATTGCTCGAATCTACCTATTTTGTATACTTCAATGTCTTGCACAGGTCAGGAGGCAGCAGTCTCGCCGGTTTACGAATAATAATAACTGTCGGAGCCCTCCTATATTATGTATATATAAAAAAGGGTGCGTGTACTAAATTATTGTTTAGATTTACAGAATTTAAAAAGAGGTATAATAATATTTGTATATATATATACATATAACTGTTTCTTTGTTTTTGTTATAAACGAAATGACATGATGCGACATGAGTAAAATGCAAATGATATATAGTTTATTTCGAAATAACTAATTCTAAGTCCCTGAGGATACCTTCTGTTAAACAACATAATCCAAATAATGACATTCATATAAGTCAAAACATACAAAAACACATCTAAATGGCGAAGTCAATAAGAGATTTTTTTTATCTAAAAAGCATGCCCACAATATATAAAAGAGTGAAGAAATGAATTTAAAAAAAAACCTTTGAACACAAATTTCAGTTTCGTGAATTTAAAGTGTTGTAACTTACGGGCCATATTATGTATTGTATAAAAGATCCCGTAAGGCGAATGCGAATAGAATATAGAAGAATTCGCAATTTTGCTTATTATATTATCAGTCCGTCATTCCAATTCATCAGTAGTGCAGTCAGTTTATCACAGTCAGTCAGTACGGTCGCATAAAATTGATGGTAGATTCGGACTGAAGGGCAATTTAAAGACGCAGTAGAGACTCCAAACATAACATACGTAAATTAGCGAGCTAAATAATAAAGATCTCATGATAACCTTACTATGCAACTCGAGGCAGTTCGAGTGCAAAATCGTATCCTGTCAGATGAGCATTTCGTCTCTTAAATATACTATACGGTTGAAGCAAGTTTATTAAAACCTCATAATGACCCCATGGATTTCGAGCTGGTCCTTCCAGAATTACAGTCGTAAGTACAGATACATCCGAGAACAACCTGGGAACATCTTCAGCTTATGTTAAAAAACCATCAGCTTCCACCAACAATAACCCACCGGCTAATTCTACCAACAATATCGTCACTAAAACCAGAAAACCTCCACCTATCTACAACCTCGACACCAAAAATGCCCGAATACTTTTCGCTGACATACTGTTATTCCGAATGTGCCCCTTCGATGAAGTAGACATCGTAAATGGTATTCATTATTTTAAATTAAATATAAAACTCCACAAAGTTATGAAATATGAGACAAGGAAGTCTAAACTGGATACTACAGAATCAAATATTTGGCTAGTCCAACTCGCGTGATCGAGAGGGACTTGAAGATATTCATCAGAGAAGTCTATTGAAGATAGATACTTTGTTCCGGCCAATCGGCCAAAAGGCAGAGTCTAATTTTGCCATAGGATTTGCGGACTGGTACGAGAGGATTGATCCAGGAGCTTGGAGGGCAAGCATTAATTACGCCTTCAGACAACAATTGTTGATCTCCATTTGTAAGTAAGGGTAAACAATATATTGTCATTGCTTGATCGGTTGGGTCCCCGTCGGTATGGTGTGCTCAATTAGATACATTTTTCTTAAAACCCACTCTTCTGAAAATGGCATGGATTTCAGTACTATTCCCAATCGATTTGTCTGATCGGCAGTTAATTCGCTGCAGTTCGAAATAGAAATGGACTTCGCTGCCTCTACTGAATCGCACATAATGGGACGAATCCGAAATGCCTCCCAAAAATCCATACCGAGGATCAGATCTTTTGGCATGGTCACTTCAATTTCGGAATTCATGCCATGGATATTTAGGAAGAGGGACGAAGAATCGCTTGCTCGTTTGTCTGATATTATATCGGTCGCATAGTTATTTGGAACACTAGGAAAGTGTGACCTTATTTCCACCTAGTGTCCTAGTGTCCCCCTTTATGCAATTCCAGCACTTTATAAAATAGGGTTGGGTGACACCATTTTCAATTATTTTTCGAAGGGTACACATATCTCCATTTCGTTTAACTAGGTATGACAGGTCGGAGAATTCACTTCAGCATTTTTTTCTTCGATATCGGCTATATCGGGCATTGGTTCTAAATCTAATTGATTAACTTCGTTAATCTTGTTATAACCCTTGTGAGGGCGAAATGGGTCCGAATCAATGTGGAAGGGCAACTGTGGACTTGCCACAAGCGCTGTCGATTCTACGGCAGACCTGGGAAAGATGTTCTAAATTTTGTATATCCTAGGGAGCCACTCTTAAGGTATATCTTTATTTATCGGGATGTTAGATGTTAGTTATCGGGATGGAGAGACATTTGAAAAGACTCTGTATGTGTGTTAAAAATATGTCGAGAAAGACTCGTTGTATTTTTGGGAACGATTCGTGAATTCGTTTAGCAATAGTATCATCATAGTTTGCGGGCAAGAATTCATCCGCCTTCGTTGGACGATGTCTTCCCAACTATTGAGACTATCACAGGCACCGTAGAACCAATATTTTGCCCTCCCTGGCATGAAATGAATACTCGACTGAGAAGGTTCTTGATCTGATAATTGTTACGCTCTTTGCAGAAGGGAAACTTGAAACAGGAAGGATTTTGCTCCGGACGTGGATTGAACGGAAGTGTATTGTTCAGTGCAAACGATTGGAAACGATTGCGAAGCCGACTGGAAAACTGAAGGGTCTCGTGGACGGTGGTTATGAACGAACGTGGGGTTGGCTTCACAAGCCTCATTTTGGCCATACCCTTCTGAAATGTTTTAGTTTGGGCGGATAGTCGGTCTTGATTTTTGAAAACTTTGACTCATAGGCGTGAATGGCTGGCAGTATTGTCTTGATGTGCCCTATGGAACGCATGATGGTTAGTGGGTTGCTGTTTCCCACTTGTAAATGTCTTCACGGGTTTCTCGATGAGAGGAGACGAAGCTTATACTAATGAATTCTCCGGAATAGGAATTGAAGATTCAATGTACAACCTGGACCTGGGCCAGGGAGACTAATGGGACTGTCTTTGAGAAAGGAGGAGGAATTCCTCCCTTGATCCCTCTGATGTTCTCGTGCTCCTAACAATATCTGCAAGAATGTCGGCTTGTTCTTGACTTGAAAATCCATCGAGATCCACTTACTCCACGTCTGACTCTAACTAAGGAATCAAGTTTGCCACGCCGGAACTGGACTCGGGTAAATCTGAACGTTTGTTGCCTTTTTTTGTTAATTGGTCGAATATTGTCGGTCTATAAGTGGTTTTTGTTACCGAATTTGGACTAACGACAACATTTGAACATATAGCTCTTCTGTCACGCTCCACGGAAATCTTTGGAATAGGGAATGCACGCCTTTTTTTAATGTTACTATATGTGACTCATCGGAAGGTCTACGTGGTCGAATTCGATCAAGTTGTGACCGGACATGTTGTAGCCGATGAAAAGCTTCTGCAAATTGTAAACTATTTCCTGAAACGACACTTCCCATCAACTATCCTAGAAAGAAGACGGAAAGTTTCTAGGGGCACTGATCAAGTTCATTTGCGTCGGTATTCACGACGGAACTGTCTGCCAGAATTTCTTTGGAGAATATATCTCACAAACACAAACTCTAAACTACGTGGGGCCCCACGTTGGGCGCCAAATGTAATGTTCACCTTTCCACAAACTGTCTCTAAGCACAGACAGGGCGGCTCATCGGACGAGAGCGCTTAAGCGCCAGCACCCTTTAACGGGCTGCTGCCTTTACGCCGGTGAACAGTCGCCTGACCAGACTTCAGCGGACCAAGCTGAGCTCGCCGTGGGTTTGCGGCCGAATGTCTCGGCCCACCAACACTGTACGGTTTCACCCGGCCAAGACTAATCGAGGGCCCAGGAGGAACGACAAAAAAAAATATACAAAAAGAGTACTAATCCGAAAACTGACATGACTGACTGTTTACAATAAACAAAATAAATGTTACAGATTTTTGTTTTGTATTTTGGACAATAATAAAAAAAATCAAAATCTAAAGAAAAAGCTTAAAACTATCCTAACATTAAAACGTCGCGCGCACAAAAAAATAGATGGTCCAAAGCAGTAGCAATCGTATATAATGCTGATCACTGGGATTGACACCAGCAAACAGCCATTCTGAAACGGCGTTTTACAGTAGTGTCCATCGAATAGTCACAATGGCGTCTGAAACTGGTTGTGACATTTCCAGAGCAAGTGCCCAACGAAAGGTTCATCATTGAAAAGTAATCCATCGAGCAGTAGCAGAAACAACAGACCGAATGCGCCTTTTTTGCCGTTTATGGCGCTCGGAGCAGTGCCGATTGGTTCATCGAATGTGGCGCATGACGTAACGATGGGATATTTTGGACGATTTTCGAAGTCACCGAGCAGTTCATGGATGTTCGCCTTAGTTGTACGAATTTAATGATTTCAGTAATGGTAAAGGACGCTTATCTGACACAGCAAATAAATAGAATTCTTTGTAGACTCTCTGGTACAAGCGAAGACTGCATTCTTTATTAGTGGTCGGGGTTATTTTGCTTATAATCGCATGCCATTCGGACTATGTCATAGTGGTGCGACGCTTTGTATGTTGATTGATAAGGTCTTCTTGATGATATAGTATAATTATCGCAACCGAAACATTTGCTGAACATTTTGATGTTTTGAAGAAAATTGCAGAGCGGTTGAAAGATGCTGGTCATCAGTGTTGAGAATTCGCGATTCTGCATGAAATCGTTGAAATATCTTGGCTATATCGTCAGTGATATGGGAATCCGTCCGGATCCCAGAAAAATTAAAAGTATCGTGAATTATCCCATATCAAAACTTGTTAAGGATGTCCGTCGTTTGTTTGGATTGGTAGGGTGGTATCGGAGGTTAATTTCAAACTTTGGGTCGATTACAGCACCTGTTTCAAACATGCTCAAAACAAGCCCAAATAAATGTGAGTGGAACGAAGCGGGGATGCGTTTGAGGAAGTAAAGCGAGTACTGGTGTCGGAACCTATTTTAGCTAATCCCAACTACAGTTTGCCCATTTTTAATACAAAGCGATGCGTGGGTTGGAGCTGTACTACTTCAGGGAGGCGTGTAATAGCATACTTTAGTAGAAAATTGTCTCCCACTGAACAAAGATACCAGACCACAGAACGCGAGTGTTTGGCAGTTATCAATTATATAGAGAAGGTCCGCCCTTATGTTGAATGGTTGCAATGGTCGGTTAGGGCGATGGGCTTTAAGACTTCAAGCATACGATTTTGAGCTTGTGCACAGAAAAGGTAGGCTTATGGTTGTTCCCGATACGCTCTCAAGAGCAATCGATTCGGTTGACGTGTTGAGATTTACAGGTGTGAAGACAAAAAACCAGATAAGTTTTCACAGTTTCGTAGTAGAGAACGGTGTTTTATACAAATATTGTAAACAACGGAAACGGTCCGAGGGCTATCGATTAACTTGGAGAGTCGTCATTCCCAAAAGTGAACGAGTTAACATTATGCGTCAGTGTCACGACGAACCAATAAGTGGATATGGGGGTTTCTTCAAGACATTAGATCGAATCCGTAATACCTACTTTTGGCCGAAGATGAATACAGAAATTCAACGGTATGTCAGGCATGCAAAAATTCGAATTTGCAACAAAGACTTCCGATGGCGAAAGCGATCATCAAAATTCTACGCGACAACATTTTCTATGTTTATGTTGTTCCTCAAGTTGTTGTATGCGATAACGGTCTCAGACGAATTCAAGAAGTTTCTTAAAAGATTATTTCTCAAGATTATGGCTTATTTCGAGGTATCATCCTCAAGCTAACGCGGCCGAAGCGGCGAACAAGACGATAGGCACGACGATTCACGCATATATAAAAGAGGGCAGTCATGGAGTGTTGTTAAAGCAAATTGCGTGCGCCATGAACACTGAACGACATACGAGCACGAAATTTTCTCCGTACTTCGTTGGACAGCACATAATGTTATCGGGGAGAGACTACGGTGTCCCTTTTGAAGATACAGATGAGTCAAGTTTAAATAGGGACGAACACTTTCACAGCATATGGTCGGCCGTTAGAAGAAACTTACGTACGGCATATGTTAGGGGAAAAAAGCGGTATGACCTTCGAAGTCGAGTAGTATCGCATGCACCTGGAGATATTGTCTGGTAAAAGAATTGGGAATTTCGGTCAAACTGTCGCCAAAATTCATAAAATGTAGAGTAATTAAGACGGTACGTGCAGTTATGAGCACTCAGATATGAATGGGAAGTCATTGGGCGTTTTCAGACCACAACATATCAAGGCGGATACAAGTTCAAAATCCGGAATTGTGGTTTGATTTGCTATATTGAAACGAACATAAACACACAATATTTGGAATATCGGTCAAAAATCAGCTATGGTTGGATTGAGTTTGTCTCTGAAACACCACAAGTATGAAAACACAATCTTTGGAATACTAAAAATTCGGAGACATTGAAGAGTGCAATAATCATGTTTCTTGGCACCATCAGAGATCTCAATTTTCGATCAATGGAGGTTATTTCACCTGACTACTGTCAAAATAAAAATATTTTATCCAAGTCAAGTTGTAAACCGTAGGATAATAAAAACCCGAGGAAATGTGACTGGGGTCGCTGTCGGTAAACAGTTGATAATTTTAATATTCCTAGGAATTCCATTCCACTCACTGTCGATGATCTGGAGAGATTAGTCAGCGAGTTTTCAAATGTTCTTACGGAATCATTCAATAATAAGCTGTCCAATCAGAAAAACATGCTCTGAACATAAACCGCCATGGTGGAATAATAGATTACACCTACTCAGGCGGTCTCTAAGATGGCTAGAAAACAAAGTTAAATCACGCCCTGAGCATTTCTATGATGAAATGCTTCTGGCAAAAAGACTTTATAAAAAAGAGCAAAGAAAATCTTGGAGAACCATTTTTGGGGAAGTAGAGACGCTTTCAGCAACCTGTAGAATCACAAAGATGCCCAGAGTTGGGAACTGTATTGCTCGCCGATGGTTAAAGCACGGAAAATCACACCGACACTTTGACTCATACCAACACTAATGTAAACTACCAGAATGTAAACTATGAGGTTGACCATTATCCAAATTGGAGTTTGGCCTCACTATTGATCATCGATCGAATGGACGGCCAATCAGGTGCTGGAATCTTTTCGAGTAGAGCAAACATAGGTCCACATACCACTTGGAAACTTTGCAACAGTATTTCAAGCAGAGAGTGCACAAATCCTTCTTGAAAGACAAATAACAAACAAAACTTTACAAGATCGAGTCTGGTAAAAGAATGCCAGTCCACACTTGATCTTCAAGTCCTACAAAATTCAGCTCTTCTGGATCCCAAGCGTTTTTAGGCTTCCTGGGAAACGAAATTGCCGATGAAGTGTCACGAAAAGGGTCCGAAACCTCTTTAATCGGACCGGACCTACTTTCTAGTACTTCCATACCGACACATATGAATAAACTTCATACACTGACGAGCTAAATCTATATTTAGTAAGCCTTACAGAATAGACTCTCTTTTCTTAATTAACACTGGCAAGCGAAAGCTTAAAAAATGGTAAATTGTTTTAGAAACCACCTCAAACTTGTATTTTTCGACATCGTAAAATCTATCTTCAACTTGCAAATGCGCAAATTTTTTCAGAAATAGGCTATTAATAGCAAGAGGAACGTACTGATTTAAAGTGCTACATTCGAAAAATACGGCGGTCAGCTATTCCAAATCGGATCTACAAGCTCGAACCATGGAATATATTGTCTACAAAATGGAGTTTATAATTCCAAAAAAATAAAAAAACAGGATTCTTGAAGTTCTTAATAACTGACTTGAAAAATTAAAATTATATTAAAAATATTAAAAAAATTTATAAATATTTGGATTGAGCATTTACGTTCAGCCAGAAAGAGAATAGATACGAAAATAATTATATACATTTATCTAAAGTCTTACGATAGATTCGGTGTAATTTTATGCGTAGAAGAATTGGCCTACTATTATTATTATTATCTGCCAACTTTTCGTCTAGAAACAAATGATGGAAAAATGTATACTGAAAGCATAACATTAAGCACTATAGAAAACAACACCCCATAAAAAAGTCGATTCAAAAAGATCTCCACGAAATCGTTTGTATGTGAAATACTCACGTTCTCACCGTGACCGAAACCTCCCATATTTCCATAGTCTGGTGTAGTAGAACCTGTGTTTACCGGTGAGCTCTTAACGGTATCAATATCGGGACCGCCTAGTACTGGACCCATTGTGTTTGGACCCATCGGACCCATTGTACTGTCCGGCACATTGCTGCTCAACGAGAAGTCTTGCTGTTAATTGAAGATTTTGATTATTTGGTAAGTTGACTATGCCAGCAAATCACTTACTACAGTCATAGCTGCACTAGATGCTGGTTTCATGAGTGTGTACATATTCTCGCCAGTGTTTGGGGATTCTTATTTAGGCAAATCAAACATTATAACTTTGTAGTTTATTATCTATCGAGTATATTTACCTTGAGCTGGTGTCATTATTGGTGGTATGGATCCGGATGTTCCGCTCGATGCAGACGGTCCCTTTGGAAGAATGTTTTTTTTTTAAATAAGTTACAATAGAGACATTAAAGATTTGTTTTATTTACTCCATAGATTCCGGGCGACGAAGTGGAATAGTTCATCGGCTGTGAGGTGCTGGGCTGCCATTGGTGACGGACACCGCCCATACCCATTGGTGGCATTGGTCTTGGTCCACTATTTGGTGGTGGACCACCGCGCATGCCCGGTACGTATGGACCTGGCATCTGGCTCATGCCTGGACCGCGCGGTGGATTCATTCGTGTTGGTGGGCCGCCTCCATGCCAGGGTCCAAACTCACCAGGCTCGCCCGGACGTATTGGTTCCATGTTGCCCGCCATCATTGGTGGACCTGGTGGCTGTAAAATAGATTTTTTATTAATTTAAATTAATAAACTTTTGATCAGCGCATTCTGGGCAACGCACGTTTAGTTTTTTATTGGTTGCTTTAGATGACATAAAATATATTGGCAAACTATCATTTTGAAATGGTGAACACGAAACTCGTTTTTATTAATTTCTCGATCACAGCAGGCAACAGCTTCACAACAACAATCCTTACCGGCGCAGCAGCCTCCGCTGTTACACCGTTTAGTACGGACAGTTTTTCATCGGTTTCGGGACATCAGGACAACCACAATCGCCCACGGATCATCGCGGTGAGTTTCGTGCCAGGGTCGTGTTTTCAATCGCTGCCTAAAAGTATATTCTCCCCACCAGTAATGTCTACCCCAGCCACAAGACCTGTGCATATTTTAGACACGCTTGTTGTCTTCTCATCGGCCTACCGAACCATCACCTCATCGATAGGACCTCTGGGACGCAAATCAAGGGTCGTTTAAACCAACATTGATGACGTTCTCATCGCATCGCAATCTGACGAACAGACGCTGAACACCTCAGACAGGTCCTGGAAAAGACCAGTCTTCAAAATAATCTGGAAAAGTGCGTTTTTCGCTGCCTTCCGTGCCTTTCCTTGGCCACCAAATCAGCGCAGCTGGTATCGCCATATTGTTTAAGAAAGTCTACGCAATCTTTCGAATACCTCAATCTGCGACCGTCAATGAATTAAGTGGCTTCGTTGGCCTAATAAACTTTAACCGCAGATTCATCCCTCAGGCTGCGGATCAGCAGGTTTCGATGCACTCACTCATCAAAGGAATTAATAAGAACGACAAGACTCCCGTCTCGTGGAACACGAAGAAGCGTTCGTGAATTGCAAACAAACTCATGCAAATGCGACACTGCTGGTTCATCCGGTGACGGACGTCCATCTCATCCTGGTGACTCGGCAATTGACGCAAAGATATCTCCAGTTTCCTGGTACGCCGAAGCATAAGTAACTAACGAACGATCACCTACCCTTAGGGTATATATCGCCCACAACCACCGCGTTTCAGCACCCGTAGGCACCTCATCCGTGATGGGGCAATGAGCA
>JANSTU010015798.1:0-14434 GCA_027564075.1 Bolitophila hybrida | reverse complement strand
ATAGGTTTCATAAACAATTGTTGTGAGTGTCAATATTTTGCTTCCATATTTTTCAGTAATGTTGTGGCAATTAATCACGATAAAAATTGTTTTGTTTGTAAATTTAGTCGATGAAGACACATTTTGGCAACATTCACATATTTTGTTTTAGTCAGCTTAAAAAAATAGTAAAAAATATGTTTTATTACTTTAAGGAAAAAATTGTGGAAAAGCATTGGTATATACGATTATTGGGGAAATCAATATTTTTACCAGGGAATAATAAGAAAACATTTTTTTTACTAGTAAAATCCTAGGAAAAACATAACGACAAAACACAAACAATCAAACCAATTTTTTTTTAAATATTTGTTTCCCTTTTTAGTTTTTTATGTTTGTTTTTTTTTCTGTTTGTAGATATAATGCGAGTTCTGAATGGAAAGTTATACGGTTGAGCACAATGGGCCCGATCTGTGACCTGCGTGCGTGCGTTTTTACTTCGAATGTTACTCCATACACACAAATCTATACGATAATACAACAAACCTAACTTGTTTCTTCATCTTTGGCAAATAATCGTTCTATTGTAATAACTCAAAGATCGGCGTTCAATTGGTACAAGAACTACATTCTAAGGACGATGTGTTACGATTAGAGTAATTTTGCAATTTTGATTGAATCGTCAAATAACGATACGTTTTCGAAATTTGATGTTGAGTGATAAGGCTCACTTCCATTTATGAGGATTTGTGAACAATCAAAATTGCAACACACAATCCTCAAAATGTTCATCATAAGACTCTTTATTCGTGTGAAGGCTTGGTGCGGAATCACAGTTGGCGGCATAAATTATTATATTCTACATCGGACTTTCATCCCACTATAACAATAATCAGACTGGCGCAATAAAACACAAGCAATTGAAAAGTGGTGGAGGTGACCGCGGTGTGAAAGTCCCAGTCCCATCATAGCTCACAAAATCTACGGTCCTTATTTTTTTGTAATGAATATGCTTCAGAATTGTTTTTTTTTTGGGTCTAGCAAGATGGTGTCCATAAAGCGCGAAACCCAATGGAGATTTAGCGAGACATATTTTCCAAATTTACTACCAACACATAATAGGAAATTTAGATTTTCCTATTTAAAAAAAAAAATTATTATTATTTACTATGAAAAACTATATCGGTTTGCTATGAGAAGACTAGGAAACATGAATTATGGTATATGAACCAGGAAAAAATAATGATTTTTTTTTAACTAAATAATAGTTTTACTAGGGTACTAGGCCAATTTGCTCAAACTTTTTTGTTTCGCCGAAATGACATTTGTCTGTGGAGGAGTAGCTTAATTTTTGAGTTTGTCGTAGATTTGATTAGCCGAGTTTCAGATATAATTTAACGTTGTCATTGTTGGTGAATTAGAATTGTATCTATATGCAGTGTTTAGGGTTATGGTGGAATATCTTTTTAATTCGGCATAAAGCCTTTCGGTCATACGGGGTACATCCCGCTCGTTGCGGGAAGAATAAATGTAAAATTTCTATCGGTTTCTGAAAACCTAACATTTTGTGTAGTTTTACCAAATGAAATCAAATCGGTACCCCGTCAATTTCTCATTTTCATAAATTCTAACACTGTTCCCCATTAATAGTAAATCATAAATTCGAAAGATAAGAATTGTAAATACGTGTACCTGATTCGTTTTCAAAAGATTTGCGATTGCCAGCAAGTCGTCGTGATCGCCTTCGATAGTCTTCGGTCTGTTTTTCATCCTGTTCATTAGCCTGTAGCCACGATTCAATCTTTTGTCGCCATTCCCTAGAAATTCTTATTAGAACAAAATAGTCTGCGTTAGATTTGTGTGCGTGTGTGTGTTTGATGTTGTTTTTTTATCAAAATGACTGATAAAGTATGATAATTTAGTGTTTAGTGTTATTGGTTTTTGTTAGTCTTGTACACATTTTTAATTCGGATTAAAACAAACCTTGGTTTATTTTCTTCAGTGGGCAGCGGTTTGGTTTCGGCCAGCGGTGATGGTGACGCTGGTCTCTCGCGATCCGTTCCGAAGTCAATGTTCAGCAAATCCGGACGTTTCTTGCTACCGCTGCCAGTACGTGCCCGCCGGGCCCATGAACGATCTGTATTCAGACACATATTGTAAATATATATAGAAATAATATAGACGAGAATCTAATTCTATTATTTAAGCCTTGACAAAATAAATGTATTACTTAGTAGTAAAAATAATAATAATGTTATTTGAGTTTTTCAATGACTGTTACCTAAGCTCCCGTATGACGATAGCTTTCTCTCGCGTGTATTGTTGTCGTGACCAGACGACCGCAGAAAGTCCATCAGGTTCTCATCATCCTCGCCCGAAAGTACACGGCTGCGACGCCTGCGCAAGCTTCCCGTCGGTGTTATATCTACAAATCGGACATTAGAACAGTTTCGAATGTCATGCTGTCTTCCAAGCATACCTGGCGAAGCTGTGTCCTCCCGGAAAATAGCCGAATCTCCGTTGCTGTTAAACGATCCAATACGACGTCTATGCATGGCCGGACTACCACGTACATCAAACTGTGACGGATCCATCAGCAGACTATTCTCCGAGTCCGATACGGGCGTTCCAGCTTGACTGGCTGCAAGACACACCCCAATTATACTCATACTTTTTTATATTTATAATATATTCAAATTCTTACTCTGCCTGGCCTTCTTGGCCATCTGTTCTTCGCGCAATTTTCGACGCACTGTAGCCTGTTCCTCCAACAATCGACGACGCTCATTCTCGCTAGCCGCCTGCTTGAATTTCTCACAAAAGTTCTGAAATATCTTAAAACACTCCTCCAGCTTAAAGCTAACTGGATCCTCACAGAAGAACTCGGCCAACTGGAGACGAAGTGTTTCCACTTCTTTCATACCGCGCTGCAGCATTGATACCTCGCGTTCGGCCACCTAAATGAATAATTTATTTTTTTAATGTTATTTATTTTTTTTTCTCCTATATATTACCTGCAAGAACTCGGACATTTGATGTTTGACGTCCACTTCGGTGGTTGTAAGTTCAATTTGTTTTTTGATTCGCTTGATTTTTGCGTCCAGTGCATTTATTTCGTTGTTTACCTGATCGGCAGTTGTTCTATGGAAAGGGAATAGATAAAATGTATTAATAGTAACATTTCAATTCTAGGAATGTAGAAAGAATCGAAATGTATGGTCGCAGTGAATTATTATTATTATTTGTTAAGCCAAATAAATGATGGAAAATAGGAAACCGTCCAATGAACTGCATCTTCTCATATCGGCGGATGCAATAACATTTTCTGCGGAAGTATCTACACGAACTTCAGAGGTAAGGATTTTCTTAAATATTTATACCAAATCTACGGAAAGAAGTAATTGACCTCATCCTAGCCAATTCCATCACGGATTGGCATGTGTCGAATGAACTTACAAGTACGGGACCAAAACTCATAACAAAGCGAGGACTCGAGAAAACAATCGGTAAACTGTATACAAAGACATTCGAAATACGATGCGAGGAAAAGTTCAAGATACGGGATGCGCCATTTGAAACATGAATAGTTTCGCCATTTTTTTTGACGTATTGACATATATATATATAGTGGCTTGTTTGTCGCGTCATTTCAGTCTTTTTTGTGCCATGAGTCAACTAACACCGATACAACGAGCAGAAATCGTCAAATTGCATTTTGAAAATGGGTTTATATCCGCGTGAAACACGGCTTTCACACACCGCTTTTGGGCCGACGAAAATCCTTGTGAGATATTTGAGGAGCCTCTCCATGATCAACCGTTCGGTGCGGCGTATCGGCGAAAAAGATCATCAGGGCCGTATTTGTTCGATAACGAGGATGGCAACGCCGTTACGAGTAATGGCGAGCGCTACAGAACGATTCTGAGTGACTTTGTGTTTCCGGAAATGACTGAAAATGACATGGCTCACTTCTGGTTCTAACAGAACGGAGCAACAGCACTTTTCGATTTTGACCGGCCGCCGCCTGACTTCTTTTTGTTGATGTATTTTAAGAGCAAAGTTTACATCGACAAGCCGCAGACCATATCTCAACTCAAAGCCAATATTCGGAAATATCGCTTATTACCACCGAGACGATAGAAAATGTGATGCAAAATGCACGAAAAAGGGCATCTTTTTGCATAAAAAATATAGTCGGTCATTTGTTGGATATTATATTCATAACATGATGGAAATAAAATAGTCAAGTCAGTCAAGTCAGAGTGATAAAGAACAACACTCTGGGACTGTGTTTTTTGTTTTTCGCGTACCCAGGCGAGGACAAAATAGGACGCGTCATAATATCGAGATATACAATCAAGATAAAGATAGTTTCAGTAAAAACGTCAAGACGGTAGTTTGTTATCTCACACGAGCCATCTCGCCCCGACATGTCTCCTAAAGTAATTAACTAGAGTAATAATTCGACAAATGTTGAATAGGTTCAATAGTATGGAGGCCAAACCGGCCATGAACTAATTCTTACAAACAATATTATTCATAGAACGAAACCTGTTCGCCATTATGTAGTGGATGAAATATGGACATCGAAACTCTGCCACAACAATCGATGCCAAAACGAAATGCTCAGTGTACACAATATAGGTTCGTCCCTCCTAACTCTACTAACTCTAACTAATAAATATACCAAGATAAGAACTACTATCAGTACTATTCAAAAATATTGTCTTGATAATAAGAAATCGTTAGTCACAAAGATTGACTCCCTTAACGATAAGTCACTTCTTATTGTCCCTATCTAATCGATTTATACAATACATAATAACAACTCTCATTTTGTATAGGATATAGACCGAAACAACCTCCTAACTACATCATGCCCTATTGAAATATTATTCGCCCTCCTACCACTATCTAATCAATAAATAATTAATTACACTCATCTCTTAAAATATCATCCTCATAAACTTCTTTACTCTTAATAACCTACTTTGACGCATTCTCCAGTGTAACCAGCTGACTGGGAAACGTCAACAGCTCTCGGTTCTTCTTCTCAGCCTGCAGTGCCACAAAATGAATTAAATTCATGCCTGGCTTATTGGCCCGAATATCGGTGAGCTTCTGCAATGAGGACAATTTCACACCGACTGCATTGCCTGCATATCCACCGGCATTCAAGAAATTTCCGGCCACCACAACCATATACAAAACCTCCTGCAGCAATGTATTCGTGGTCAGATCCTCGCCAGCAAACAGCATTGAATTAATGCATGGTTCCAGATAGCTCATATTCGCAGCGAACTCTTCCTTAAGCAGCATACACTCAATGCGAAGTTTGTAGCTATAAATTATAATTAATTAATAACATCGAAATCAAAATATAATATAAAAGACGCTCACTTTGGCACCTGCATCAATTGGAGCAAAAACTTTTCAGCTTTGCCCAAACGATTGATGTCTCCGTCGAAGGTTTTTAGCATGTCGAGCTCATCGATTTCGGGTAGAATCTTCAGGAAACCTCGTAGTTTCTCTGCCCCGATGTCATCGTGTTCACCCTCTTTGATCAGTTGCATAATATCCTCGTTGGAGCTATCAAATTTATTATTATTCCAACCGTTAATTTTTGGAAAAGATAAAAAAATACGTACGTTCTAAACTGCTTCAAGAAAATATTCACATTCAAACTGCGCTTGCCATCCAATAAAGTTATCTGAAATAAATAGTATACAATTAGATTATTCTGGAATAAGATAGCCAGTTCTAGCTAAGAGTGTATACCTCCGAGTTTTCTTTGCGTGGCTTACGCTCAGGGGTGTCCACATTATCACGTCCCAGTTTTGGTGAACCACCAGCACCGGTATTATTGACTGTAGCCTGTTGACAGAACAATCCTTCCATTTCACCCCAGTCCAGATCTGCCATCGGACTGTCCTGATGTGAATCAGCAACAATTGTCCAGATATTATGTTTGCCCACCACCTTGTTCGGTGGGATCTTGTTCCAGTTGATGGTTTTCATTTTGGCGCGTGGTACCGGTGTCTCCTGCTGTGGCAATAATTTGGTCGGGTCCAGTAGAGGATCGGGCGTAATCGGTCGCGACGACATTGAATTGTGCGCACTGTTGGCCGACAGCAAACTTGGCGCTGGTGGAGGCGGTGCTGGTGGTGCCAATGGAAATTTGGCACCGGCCATTGGAGGAGGTGGTGGCGGAATACAGGGTGGCGGAGGCGGCGGTGGTGGTGGTGCACCACAGTTTAGAGCTGGCGGTGGCGGTGGAGGCGGAGGTGGTGCTGTTGAGGCTACATTAGGACCACCAGCCTGAGCAAGTGATTGTTTGCGACTGGGACTTGACGTTTCACCGCGACAGTGTGGACATGTAAATTTCTGAACACTAGGCGCACGTAGCAGTCGTGTTGAGTCCTCGCGATTCTCTAGTAGAGTGGCTCTGTGCACCAGAGTCTCGGTGGTGTCCCATATAATGTCACTGATTGCCTCTTTGGGATCGATACGAAGAAGATGCTGTAGAATGCTTAGAAATGGAATTTCCTGTGGTGTATCGGCTACCTGTGTATACAATTATTCGTGAATTATGATTATATAATAAAAGGAAGTTTGATTAGGATTTTACCTGCCGCAGAATGGCATAGAACACATCAAGATGGCAGTTCAGATTGATCCCGTCGGGCCCCTGGAGGCTTTGCGCTTCGTCGCATTCTCGTTGCTCGTCGAACACGTCTAGCTGTACTGCAATGTCTGCAATACTTCCGGATGTGCGTCTGTCAATATACAAAAATACCGAATTTATTCATTATCTTTGATTATTCATATATCAATCATCAGCCATGCACGTGTCTAACCTTAGCGTAAAGGATCAACTAAGCGACTTCAAGTGACTGAAAATCGTACGCGAGCATTCCGTCTGCTCCATTTCGTCTGCGTGTATATATATTTTTGTGTCTAATGCAGGTACTTGCGTTTCGATGGGTTACACGGTTTATTGATTGCACTATTTAACCTAAGGGTTCACTTCGATAGTAGATAGCCACACACACACACACACACACACAACCAGTCACTGTCATATATATTTATGCAATTACACGCGCTAGGACGACGAAGGAAATTGAGGCCTTTCAATGGAAATAGATTTGCACTTGCACAGGGCATTTTCTCAGCCTTGTTTTTGTGTGTGTCCCATTGCAAACACTATAAATATATTTATATACTATATATGTTATATGATATTATATATGGAAAGTGGGCACACGGAACTCGGAAAATTGACGGAAATTGTGCTGTTATACACGTGCTGCGCGCGCACAGCAATGCAGTCGTGCGATTTATGGAGATTGCATGGCAAGGACGTATTTTCTATGTACTAGGCAAAATGTATGTACATAATAGAGTACTTTTGGGTTAACAAATATATAATAATTGAATAGTATGAATGTGAGCAACAACAAACATTCTATAAACGCGTGACTTTTCCTTTGATGCATGTGGAATTCGGGAAAATCGATTATATGCTGCATTGAGTGACTCCGTTCCAAATTTGAGATGTCAAGAATGAAATTTTTTTTATAATATATCTTTTGGAATAAGAAAGATAAGATAAAATATACTACAATCAATCGAAAAAAAATTGTTAAAATTAAAACTGAACTGAGATCATATGAGTTAGTTACCAAAATATAAAATGATTTGGTTATAAAAACAAAAAAGTTGACAATAATTCGAAGAAGTTAACATTTGTTTTTTTTTTCTTGTTGGAGGTTTCATTTAACGCATTGCTGTTAAATGAAACCACCAAAGGACCAAGATGGTCATAAAAATGAGATATTCCCGTGTAACATTTCGTGCACGCAACTGATTTGCCGCCAAACTTGCATTTGAATACAAAAATGGTTGTCAGCCTAGACCGAGAGGTTCTAATGTCATTAGATGAACCAGCAAAATAGGAAGCACTGATTGAAGTCTTACGAAAAGCCAACGGCAAAATTTGCGGTGATTTTTCCACTGAGCTCAATGACTCATTGAATCTGTACCAACCTCCACATTTAGATGCAATCATTTTGCTCGGACGCCATTATATTATTATAGTTTAGTTCACAGCGACATATATACGAGGATGGTCCGATAAGTACTAAGCCTCATCGCCCAATGGTACCACTATCTTTTGAGAAAAATGTATCGTACATTCTCGTAGACGGCTACTGTCAAAATTTGAGCCGAATCGGACTCTTAGTTTAATTGACCGCGTGTAGAAGCGGGCGTGTCAGCTGTTTTTAGAAAAATTGAAGGAGAGCTATGCCTAGGGCCCCCGAAAACGGCTACCACGGAGGATAACTTGACAAATATCTATGATCCTTGATTAGCAGACCGCCGATTGAAGGTGCGCGAGATACCTGAGACAGTAAGCATATCAAAAGTCCGCGTGGGTCATATCCTACATAAAATGTTTGGCATGCAAAAGCTTTCTGCGCCGGCGGTGCCGCGCTTGCTCACTCCGGAAAACAAGCGCAACCGTGAGACCACTTCATAGCTTAAGCGCAATCCGGCCAACGTCCTCCGAAGAAGGCGAAGACTGTTCTATCGGCCGAAAAGGTGATGGCTACTGTTTTCTGAGGTGTGATCTACATCGACTGGCATGGAGAAGGGCAAAACGATCACTGGGCTCTACTATGCCGAATAATTGGGCCGATTTGACGACGAATTGCAGAAAAACGGCAAAGGGCTCTTCCACCATGATAACGCAACACAACAAAAACACACCTCCGCCGTCGCCACGGCCAAATTGGTCGAATTGAGCTATATGCACCATATTATCCAGATTTGGCCCCATGCGACTTAATTTTGTTTCCAAACTTGAAACAGTCTATCGGCGGACAGAACTTTGAGTCGAATGAGGAGTTCATCGCCGCCACGGAGGCCCACTTTGCAGACCTCGAGAAAACGTATTTTTCAAACGGGTTAAATAAGTTGGAGCTAGTGTACCGAGCTTAAAGAAGACTATGTTGAGTAGTACTTATCGGACCGCCCTCATATATGTATATTATTGATAAAAAGGCGTTTATAAAGATTTTGTGCATATATACAATGTTATTGAATTATCGAAAGCTCAAACCGGACATGACATATTAAAATAATCCTGTTTGTTTCTCAGTAAACAACTAAACTTAATATATATACTGTTAAAGTTGACTTTACAAATCATCACATTAACTTGGTGTTAAGAGAAGCTGGGTGCAGTATGAGGAAGTCAGCATATTGACGTAACCACGCCCGAAATTTCATTGAAGCCTGTTCCAGTATCAATGTGATTTAGTTTCTCTATACCTCCCTTAAAGAAGTTGTGCCTCAAACCCCAAAACGAGTAATAATATTTGGCGGAAATAAATACCTTAATAAATAATAAATGACTTAGAGCACTAAGTCAAAATATCTTTAACTCCATCTCCCTTAATGGGGGATCAAACTATAGTTACCTGATATTGTTTTTGGGGAAGTACTGTTAATACCTCTCCTATACTTGATCTTATGATTTTAATATCAAGTTCCGGAGGAATTAAAATATAATTCTGTAAAGGCAGCGAGAGATAAGAGAGATGAAGACAATAACTAGCGGTATTCTTATTCTCGCAGACTTAAGTACTGCGATTTTTAAAAAAAATAAAATGAAATGCTGCGCCGCTATTTTAACTTTTTTTCAATCTTTCAATCCTGAATACTTTAAAGAACAAATTAAATAAATTGAAATAAGTGGGAGAAAAAAACACAAAAGCTTGATAACTTGCCCTTATGTATCTTTTTCTCGCTCCAAAAACTAATGTACGAATTAAAAAAAGACGAAAAGAATACCAAAGCTTGTATCATTTCATAATATAACATAAGAAGGATTTTTTTGTAAAAAATCGGTATTATGGAATTTCCTCTTACTTTTAAAACAGTTATTAGAATTAACGGAAAAGTTTAATCAAATATTCTTTAAAAACTGATTGTAAACAACGAACAAACTAAAATCCCTGAAGAATATTTGAGTAATTTACACCCTTATGGGTGAAAAAGCGACAAAGTTTAGTCCACAAGTCGGTAAAAATTGTAGTTTAAGAAAACAATAATGAAATTTAGAAAATCAACCTGAAGATCTCCGGTCAAGTGGAGCAGTAAAGTTATGCAGCTGGATTGTCCAATAAAGTGTCGAACTCAATTTTATTTTTTCCTAACTGCATCGGAGTGAATTGTGGCCATTATCCCAACCGTGTGTGGGAAGAAAAGGCTACACCAAATTGATGGTTTGAAATGGGCAATGTCGGCGGAAGATCTTGTTGAAATCACAAGTCAGCTTCACCAATATTTTGAATTTCTGGCAACAAACATTCATTGCCCTGTCCCGAGGTAATTGACAGCAATACGCACTTCTTCCGCATTTTTAATTTTTTTTGAAGCCGTGTAACAAAAAAAATATCTTTGTAGCTCGACACAATTTTTCGATAAAAAGGTCCAACTTTAGCTGTTGCAAGGCCCGAAATTATAACGTAAGCCAAGGTCATCCGGCTTCAATTCTTTAACGAGGTGTATTTTATACGCCAAGATCACGCTTCAAAATACGCCACAACGTCTCATAAGAGATGTCAAAAGCTTGAGAACGGTGACGAATTGATTGCTGTTCACGGTCTTCTTCATTACTAAGGGCTGGTTGATGTATACATGTCTAATTTGTTACTGTCTTCACGAATAGTTCGTCCAGGTAATGATTACGACGAACAAAAAGTGGACAAAGAGCTTTATAAAAAATCTACTTCACTGATTTTGGCAATGAATACTGAACACAAACGTCATATAGACAAGACATTTTAGGCTAGATAATTATTTAGTTCTCCGAAGTAAAAAGTTTCCCAATTGAAAAATTTGTAAACTTTCAAAATTATCATGTTAACAGAGAAGTCATACACACATTTGAACGGCAAGCCAGCAAGCAATATTCAGCCCAAGTATTGGTGTGGGATGCCGTTACCACTGATGGACGTTCATTAAACATTTTCATCGATCGCAATGTCAAAGTGATTGCGTAATATTATCGGAAAAAAATCTGTAAGATGATCTAAAGTCGTGGGCACGTAAACATTTCGGTCAGAGACCATAGACGTTCCAGCAAGACTCGGTACTATGTGATTTAAGAATAGTTAAAAATATAACGTTCCAAACTCTATGGAATATTAAGTATAGTACGGTTACATTTGTTAAATGATAGTCATTGCGTTTACATCTCAGTCTATATTCTCGGCATTGTTGCCTTAACACTTAAATACTCAATATACTTGGTAACTTTTGCCCTTTAATCATTATTGCTCAAAGAAAAAACAGCTTAAAGACATGAAGCTATCTAAATAATACATCTATTTTTAATGTTAATCAAGTTGTCCATATGTAAAACAAACACACACACACAAACACATTAAGACACATTGCGTGTGGCATGAATATCTTCATCAATAAAACAAGATAAGCTATATTATAAGAACTTTATAAAACCCTATACAAACAGGTGATGGAATTAAAAAAATAATAATCCGGTTAAAATGTTTGCCATCGTAATAATGATAATCCCTTGTCCGCGTGCGTATTCGATAAATCACTTGTCTCTTGTTCCTACTATATAAGCTCCTACGCGAAAAAAAACCAGTATACAACTTTATTATAGCACGCAAGAACAAAATCTAAGAAAACTTTATTCAAAACAAGGAATTAATTAAAATTCTTCACGCGCACTTAGATTCAATCGAAGAGCGTTACATCCAAATCGGTAATATATAATAATAATGTATAACAAGACTGCAGTATTTTAGCACTTAATATGCACAACTAAAACGTATATTATTATATATTTCTTAGATACATACCTGAGATTACTCAAAACGGGTAAGATGTTAAGGCCTGTAAATGAGAGAAAAAACACGTAAATAAGATTAAAAGTGGTAATATATAAAAGTATGCACTTTTGCGCTTGAATAATATTATAATTTAAGCGCGTACGCAAGTAAATTAAAATTTCTTATAGATAAATGCTCAAGTATTGAAAAATCCCGTTGAGACGAATCGATCGTGCGTATGTGTCTCGGTCAATGCATTGTTTATGGTATCAACCTTCGTTTCGTAGATCGAATGGGTGTCTGATGGTGCTCGAGCGCGCGTGCGTCTAATCTATCGTTTCGATCAGGTGCAAATAGGTGGCGCGAGCATTACCATATTAATTGCGTGCGACTGTATCTTTATAAAATAATTCTTGGCAAATGTATTTTAGCATTTGTATAAATTAGTAATTGCAAATTGTGAGTGCTGTATAAGATCGAACCGTGCCGTGACGTGACGATAATTTCACGATGTCATGACTCGCCCGGATGACAATCGCTCGCACCCGAAAGACCAACCTTTTTCCTATTAAACAAATAGCATCATGTTGCATTTGTTGCTCTTTATAAGCGACATCTAGCGAATTACGATCGATGCTATTCAAATTAATTGTTTCGAAAGTTAATTAGTATTCAGCTGCTTAATGTTATGTAAATATAGAATTTTACAATCTTCTCGTAGCTTATTATCGAATTATTCAAGTAGCTGTAAGGTGTGCGCGATCGCGACGAATTCTCTATAATTGGCTAGATTTTAAGGTCAGGATGGCCGAGTGGTCTAAGGCGCTGCGTTCAGGTCGCAGTCTACTTCTGTAGGCGTGGGTTCATATCCCACTTCTGACATAGTTTTTTGGTTGAAATTATTTTTTTTAATTACATATTTTTTTATTTTGTTATTTAAAAAAATAGTCCAATATTACCTGATGGAAAGTTGTGAAAATTGATTAATTTAATGATGTCGAATTGCTCTTTTTGAAATTTTAAAGTCTATAGTTCTATTTTCTTCAGCACTCATACGATTAAAATATTCATTTAACAAAAAAAGGTTACTATTATACATAAATGGTAGAACATGTTCTCTAAAAGGAGGAAGATATATTGTCCAAAATCCGTTTTTGTGCGCCATTTTCCAATATGGCGGCACGAGCGGCAAAGATACGAAGTGGCAAAGTAACTTTTCGTCCCCAAAAACGAATATGGGAGTTCTCAAAAATTAACCATTTCAAAAATTGGTTAAAAAGGGAAACGTCATATTTATGGTTGTGATGAAATCAAATTAAAAAAGAAAATCATATGTTGAAGTTAGGGACAAAAAAAAGGAGCACAATGAGTCAGAACTGAGATTTGATCATAAATTAAAGATACAAGAATTGCGAACACAGCCGTTACAATTTTGTGGTCGTTGATCATTAAATCATTATACTTAAGGGGTTGTTAGAATTACTAAATACCCCTCATCCTTCTTATGCACAAAACACTAGTTTTTGCCCTATATCGTATAAGCGACTTTATATTTTTGTAATTAGAGGTTTTTTTAATACCTTTAAATTATAACAAACACCCCTCTGCAATATCATTGGTTATGGTTATGCGTTATAGCCCAGAGGCCGTGAGTTCGAACTAAAAAACAGGAATGAAATGTTCATGTATATGCGACTTGAGCCATAATCCACAAATACATTAATTTTTTCGATGAAAAACTTCATGTCTGTACCTGGATTCGAACGCACGCCCTTCGATTGTATGGCAGTAACCTAAACCACTGCTTCACCGATAAAACCATCAAGGAGTATTTAATAAAACCCAACAAAATAATAAAACCTTTGTATAATGCTTGAAGAAAAGTTTTTAAGAGGATGCCAATTTTATTATCTTTTTTACCAATTAAGAGCTTCTTCTTGGATATTGAATTCCAGTAATAGTTTTAGTGGTCGAAAGAACATTCTTTAAAAATTATTTATACTACTTTTGATCAATCCCTTTGAATGAAGCCAATTAGTTGTATAAACTCCAAAGATTAAATATGTGGTTTAAATATCAATATATAATATCAATATATAGATCTGTCTTAAAAAATAAGTGGCAGCAAATTGTGAAAAATCAAATTACAAAATATCATGTACTGCACATATCTTGTTTTTTGTATTACTCATTCAATAAGTCCGTAGGATGACACATAGATGGCGTTACGATATTTTTTCCATACGATTTTTATTTAGTACTAACCTTCAAACGATACGTGTATAAATTTGACAGAAATCTGACTATTGATTTGTGAGTTATAGCATTTTGTGTGAAGCAACTTTTTGTTTTGAAAAAAATGGAAAAAAATGAATTTCGAGTTTTAATAAAGCATTGCTTTTTGATGAAAAAACTACAGTGGAAACCAAACAATGGTTTGATAAACATTATCCGAACTCTTTCGTCGTATGACAACACCAAACGAGTTACAGACCCGAAATTTCGACTGTTCATTAGTCATACCATCCGCGGCACGAAACAACATGTTTTCTCTTGAAGAGCGTTTTGAAATTTTAAAAACTTAT
>JANSTU010015787.1:0-14436 GCA_027564075.1 Bolitophila hybrida | reverse complement strand
CCCTGCAAAGTTGTTAGAGTCGCGTCAGGGCAAATTAAGACTCCTAACCACCGGGGATGTGTTGTGAGTGTTAGAGCGCAGTAGCTCCAATAGGAGTAGCACAGCACAAACAGCACATTAGCATGACCTGACCAGTCGTGTGAACCCGTATGAATCCGGTGTGCGGCATCGCACACTGGCCCTATGTCCCACAAGGTATTACTGGATCCAATGAGATGATGAGACATTTAAATTAATAAATATTTTAAAAATTATTAAAATAATATAAAAATAAATATAATATAAAATATAAATATAAAATCGACTTTTCAATAAATTGATACATTATTATTTAAATAATTAGTTATTAAAATCGAATTAGAAATACAATATTTTCAATAATACTATCAAAGTATCTTACAAGGCATGAAAAATCGTTACAATAAATTATAATAAAAATACATTGGAAGGCAAGATCTTATAAAATTAATTATATTGTACCATTGTGCTGTTTCTGCTTACCTTTATTAAACAAAATTTAAAAATAAAAACAAATTTCATTTTTTTTATATTTATACAGCATCGGATTGATTGCAAAGTTTGTATTCAAATATGTTCGCTAATCGAGGACAAGAGGCATGCCAACACATCTTCAAGCGTCTATGTCTATAATTACACTTGGTTGACTCAAGCAAACAATAAATGTACTCGTACATCACGTGGTTTATAGATTTAAGCTGAAATACAAATTGATTACTTATATTATATATATGTATAGAATAATAATATATGTACATGTAATTTTTCATTATATACATTATTATACAATATATTGTACATAAGAATGCTTTGAGTGAATTCGTGCGCACAATTTTAAATAATATAAATAGTGACATCACGTAAATCATTTATAACATTATAATATGAATGACTACGAGCATTCGTATGTACATACATGTTATAAATTAACAATTAGCAATACACAGGGTAACAATTATTTTTAATAGCATTTGCGTCGCTTCGTTCTCTGAAATTCAATGTTTATGATAATGATAATAATAATACTGAGCAGTGGATAAAATGATTCACGGTTCCGAATATAAATAGCAAGATAGATCTCGGTGCATAGAGATATCTCAAAAATATGCGCATTTGCCCTGCAAAGTTGTTAGAGTCGCGTCAGAGCAAATTAAGACTCCTAATCATGTTAGTGCTAGAGTACAGTAGCTCCAATAGGAGTAGCACAACACAAAAACAGCACATTAGCATGACCTGACCAGTCGTGTGAACCCGTAATTGTCAATGAATCCAGTGTGCGCCATCGCACACTGGCCCATGTTCCACAAGGAATTACAGGATCCAATGAGAGAGTGGATAAAATAGTTAGAATTTTAAACGGAATGAAACATCTCTGGCAGTTAGTAAAACATTAAAATAAAATAATAAACACGGATAATGCACGATGAGCGAATACGAAATAACAGAGCACCCATTATCATTGACTGGTCTGAAATTGTTTATAAAACTTGAGTACGTCAGTTGGAGTTAGGCAAGAAAAATGTTGCAAGTGAATAAAACAAAAAAACCTAAATAAATGTCTTATTTACTTAATATTATTAAATATCACCAGCAAGATGACCACCATTTTGAGTATGTGTAAAATACGTTTGCTTTATGGCTCTTTACAAGAAATGTATGAATATTTAAAATGAATATATAATATAACAATTGTATGTTATTTTATATTAATTAAAATATTGGCTTTAAGTTTAGAAGTTTTTATTAATATACAAATAATGCAATGTAGACATCGTTATGAATAAATGTGTATGTTTCTGGTTTATTCAGTAAATTGCCCATTATAAAGTTGTGATAAGCAAATAAGATAACTAGCATAATTATAATATTAAGAAGAACGGCAATTATTTTGCTCAATAATTATGTAAATGCAAGATATGAGTAGTATTATGCATACATATGCGTATAATGTCTGAACTACTCTATTAAGGCGTTGCACATAATAAATATTCTATATGTAGTCGTAGTGTGTATATAATATGATGTACAAAAATAACTCGTATTTCATATACAACAGAAAGAAGAGCATAATTCTTATGCTGATCAGATTAATATTTCATTGAATTGAATGTAATGTTGTGGGCATAATGGTAATATTACAATATATAGATTTTGTGAAAGCTATCATTTTTATTTTATTGGAAATAATTATAATATTAAAAAGTAAACAAATGATTTATAAAGTAACGCAATCAGATTAAAATATATTTTTATTTTCTATTATGAACAACGGAAATCGACAGAACGTGACATTTAAAGAAAGGAAATCGTTTGCATCACGAAAAACGTAACTTGAATACAAATGTGTGCAGTGTGCACTCTATACTATTTATTGATTATAATTTGTATACCTGTATTCATACATAAATACATATATAATAAATATAATTATACGTGTATGCATTTGTTGTTTTGTGTTACATAATTTTACACCCATTCTTTGTGTAACTTGACATAAATGAAAAAAACCTTTATATTGTTATCTGATGGAGATGAAGATTATTGTATGAGCTAAAGATAGTATGTATATATAAAATTATATACGAATATTTTCATTCACACAATCCGTATATTTGCTGCTTAATGGCAAAAGACGAAATTCTTTAAAAATTTGATGGGTGATAGGACTTTAGGACCGTGAGCATGTAATTTGTAGAATTTCCTACAACGGCCGATAATCGCGCGAACTTTCGTATACATTTTTAGTACGGACTTTCGTACTTTTTTTTCATTAATTCTGTGTTATGTTTTATGTGTAAAATATTAACAAAATATTATACCGCGGGGTGCGACGGTCCGCAAGATGTAGATCTATTGTATTAAAGTAATTTTTTTTAAATGAATGCCTGCGGAACGAAAGTCATGCATGAAATTACAAAAAAGGGGTGAAAGACCGATTATTTTATTATGTTTATAAAAGAAAAAAAGTGGACAAAAGACCGTGGAGTTCAATTCTTTTGTTTTAAATTTTAAAAAATAAATGTCACATGTCAGAAAATCAATTCATTCTATATCAAAAGCAACGATACGATTTTAATGGTATTTTAATTATATTAATGCAAATTATAGCTATTATTTCTCTGGTAATTTGTATAAAGACGGATGGACTATGAACCACATTAAAAAGAGTACTAATTCATGTTCAATTACAATAACCATCGACGCATATTCCGATAGGACATCAATCATATATGTAGTTACCCGGTTTGACCCAGTCTGAATTAAATGTCAAACTAGCATCATTAACATCCTTGCAATGGATCATGATTTTTTGCGTATAGCCGTATATTCCACCCATTCAGTAAAATTACTATGGTAAAGAATAATGAGTAATAAATAATTAATAACATCGTATTCACTTTAAAAGCAGGTATGCTAAATTCATGAAATATAGATTAAATAGCATAGCCTCAAACCGTCTTTTCTGTGGTTAATTCCGCTTATGTAAATCCCGTCATTGCAATTCACAATACAACTACATGAAAATTGTTCTACGTGTTTCTAATTACGGAAATGTTAATGGTTTGCAGAGCATTTTATGAGCTTATACCCCGGAAAGAAATGGCAAAATAATTAATATTTTTTCTCCAATGAGCGATTTTTTATTATTGATATGCCTAATAACTGTCACCTTTTTATAGTAGCAAGTAACCACTTTTGGCTTTCTGCACATTGCACAATTATTTATTATCGAAATACCCATTGTACACCAATTGTCGATCAATCAAACAGGAAAAAGAATAGATTACGAAAAAACTGAAAATTATACATTCAAAACGACAAAACACAACATACTAAACTGTTCACATGAGTTGCCTAATCACGTAATAATTACTTGCGGCGCATGATTCAGCAAGTCGTGAAGCACTAGCTTGCGCATTATTTTTTTTTATTTTCAATTTAATTTTAGAGCATCTAAAAAGGTTTTTGTTGAAATATACCATAAGCTGTATGCTTTTTTTACGCAAATTCGTATTCATAAAATACATACAACATACATTTTCATATATTATATATGTGTGAATTTGAGTATAGAGGTAAATAAATACTTTCCTGTGGAGCGTCTAGAACCGAAATAGAAATTCCATTTTATTATTGGAAGTTTTCCAAAGGCATATATTATACATAATATAATATACCTATACTATGTTGGTAAAACAGGCCGGATCGAAATCCATTGTCTTAGTATATCGATATAGTGCGGAAAATAGGAAATGTGATTCTAAAAAAAAGGAAGAAACTATTTATTTTAATCTCATACAATCACTAAAAATCCATATTTTTAAAAACAATATTATAAACCAATTATAATTGCCAACCCATATATCATTTTTTTCTCTCAGTAAGGTTTGAAATTTCACTATGAATAGACTCACAACTAAAGTCTAGTATATACCTCCGTGTGAAGTGAAATCGAAATCTCGGTAAACTCACGCATGCAAAATGACATCTGAAATAAAATTTGGAGAGATGTGTATTTTCACATATAAACATGAATTTTAATAGGAAAATAACCAATAAACCAAATGTAATAAAAATCAGAAAGGAACACAAATGAACAAAGCGAAACAAGCACAATATAGTTTGTCCTTCCAAACGACTGCATTTTTTGATTTGGAAAAAACCTGATTAATTTCGTGAATTTTGTCCTGATTTACACAGATTTTACGGTCGCCATGATCGACAATCCGAGCAATTAATCCGAATAAACATGGATAGTATAGTAAATGTGGGGCGAAACATTTACTATACCAATGACAATTTTCAACCGAGCAGAAGTCAAACCGTAACGAAGAAGCTATCACTGTTGTTGAAGACAACTCAAATGAATCGAATTGTCATCAAGAGCAACAATTGGCTTCTGTCTATCAACTTAGGTCTTTCGAAATTATGCTAGACAGGCAGTTAACTTCAATAGCGATGGATACCGCGAAATGATAACTCACCGAGACGATTGAAAACTTGGAAATATTCGTTATCGGCGCCGGCATGCAACTACAAATGCTCGAGAAAGAGGTTCAAATTGGACCGCTACGTCCAAACCAGCCGTGGAAGAGACTTGCTCGAAATCATTTTCAAGAATTAATGACATTCAATTATCTTTTCACTAAAGCTAATGTCCATTCAATGATTTGTGGGTGTTTTATTTTATTTCATCGTTATGGCACATTTAAATTTCTGCTATTAAAAAATACCTACATATATATATATTGTAAAATATGTTTTAAAAGCATACAAGAACGATCCGGTCAAATATACAATGTAAATAAATGCTACATGGTTTTTTTCTTAATGTATTAACTGGGTATCTACCAAAAACTTGATTATGTAATTTCTACTACTTGTAAAGATTATTATTATTAATATTAACCATAAAATCAACTAAAAATAAATCCTTTTTTTAATCTTATTCAATTTATTCAATTTATATAGGATCTGAAACCGAATTTAGAGAAGAAGTTCCTCTGGATTCCATTGTTTTGTTAAAATGCAGTTTGGAAGGAGCCCAATGGTATAAAAATGACATAAAAATTCAAATGGAACCAAAGAAATCTAAACAGTGAGTTTTATTTAGGAATATATATACGAGTATATATTTAAACAACATATTATATTCATGTTTTATTTATCAATAGGTTGAAATTCGACAAAGTTAAAAAAGGTGATTCAGGAAACTATGCGTGTCGTTCAGAAGACAACGTATGGTCAAATTTAACGCTTTTCGTCAGTCCAGCTCTTCAGTCTAAAATTGGTATGCTATAAACATTATAGTATAAACTATATGTTATGTTTATTTTTAAAATATTTATATTTATACTTATAATAGTAAAATCATTTAAATATAATTATTTTATCATTTTAAAGACAGCAAACACGCATCAAATAACACATTTGATATTCAATCCCAATTATCTGAAATCGCTGAAGAAGATTATAATGAGAAATTTGATATTACGACAAGTTCAGGCGATGAGGACGTACAATATGATGTAAGAATTTATGGTTTTATGCATCTATATTATTTATTAATAAACATAATTATTTTATTTTAAAAAGACTGACACTGATGAAAATATTGATCAAAATCAGAATATACATACATGGAATGGAGCACCCAGATTTACAAAACCCAAAGATATGATAAAGTTATTGGCTAAACCATCTGGAAATATGGCCAAATTCAAATGTCAAGCAGAAGGCCGACCTGAACCAAACGTTACATGGACAAAGGACGGTCAGGCAATCAGTCGTAGTATGGGCGTGGTGCTTTACCGTAGATGGCAAATTATCCTTGAAGATCTTATTCCTAAAGATACCGGGATGTATACATGCAATGTTTGCAATATTCATGGTTGCATAAGTTACACATCCAGACTAGCTGTTAAAGGTAGGGATTTTTTTTTGAAAAATTCTCTTTTCTTAGTAATTTTTACAAATAACCACCACGATAGACCGATTTCCGGCACGTCCTTATATTAAAGAGGGGTTTCCTCGAAATATAACGGCATTAGAAAACTCTACTGTTACGTTTGAGTGCCCTTCGATCACAGATATAGCAGCTCACATGACATGGGCTAAATATAGAGCTTTTAATGACTCTGATGGATTCATTCGACCCAATATAACAAAGTTTAAGGTATTAATAGCCGAAAATTAATTTATATGTATAAAATGGTGATGGAATCGTGAATTATCTATAATCATTATATTTGGTGTTGGTTTTTCAGATGGTTTAGTATATTTAATATATCTTGTATGTTATATTTGTTTGCATAGAAACAGAAGTAGTCTTTGGTTAAATGGGTTCTTAAATTAGTATTTTTTTAAATAGTATGCAAAATATGTTTTGATATAAGGCGTAAATATTTAATGAGTGCATTCTTTTTAAAAAAAATATCTAATGTTTATATTAGTTTAAATATTTATTATTTTTTTAGAATAATAAAGTAATGATATTTCGACTATAAAATAAAATTGCCAATTAATATGAAATCTATGGCATGGCTGAAACAAATACGTGACTGTAAGCAATTAAAGGAATATATTCGATTCCGTTTATGTTTATACGAGCTTAGCTGGACTCTTTTTTGAATGTTGCTTTTGTCAGACAAAACGTTACCGCAACAATAGATCTTTATTTGGAGTAACGCTCATAAAGAACGGGAGCAAGCAGGTCTCAGACCAATTGTGCTCTTCCGATTTATTTCTAGATCTTAACTTAAAGTTCGAAATATTTTTAAGTTAGAGTGAATACTTATTGTCTGGAGTTAGGTCAAAGCATCCTAATGCAGAATTTCTTATTCTTGAAAGGTTTAGTCATTCACATATAGTGTTCTCGTATCGTCTTCAGTTTTACATGATCGACAGACCCATGTGTTCTTGACTCCTATTTTGTGAAAATGCTTGTAGAAACAGTGACATGTAAATAGGTAGGTAAGTGTTTTTATTATTATATTATACTGCCGTTTAGAAGGTATACCTGACTTTCTGGGCTTCTGATGAAGTGTTTAGAATGTCGGAATTTATCAGATTTTTCCCATATGCACATTTGTACACTTTTTGGTTGTTTGAACCTATACACTGATGGCTTCAGCCCATACTGTTCAATACTCGAATCCTTTCGAGCAACTTCTTATTTTGCTTTTCCGTGCATAGGTATAAGTCATGCTTTTGCAAGTCTCCACGATTTTACTGATGGAAATTATTGATACAGGAAAATGTGTGTCCATAAATAACATCAGTGTTTCCAGAGGGGATTCTGTGTAAATATACCATCCACCTTTTTAAGCTAGTAGGTAGTTATAATTTTTTTAAAGAATTTTATGCATTCTTTAAGTGTCCTTCGTATACTATACTATTTTACCATAGAAGGATCTCCATAGACATCTCTTCGCTTTTTGCATGAGGTTTTTGTTTTCAAATCTTCCTAAGAGCACACAATATTTATGTCCCGAATACACGAACCAGAGTCTGCACACTTTGTCAAACCAATTTTTGTATAGTCTTTAGCTTAGTGTACTTATTTAAAATAATAATAAAAGCTTTTTTTTAAACAAAGCCCTCGTCAACTACGATAACATATAGAGAAATCTTTAGTCGTGTCTACTTTCCTTCTCGTGGTCATTTCTTCCTCTCTAGCCTTATCAGAACGTCTGTAATTGTTCTGGGCACTAGATCCAGCCCATTTACCAAAATGTTAGATACATGATACTACCAAATCACGCATACGGAGATTACTGACCTAACTTACAAGGGATGTTTTTTAGTTAATATGATTTAAGCTTAACCTCCTCTATCCCCTATTTTCTATTTAGATAGAGGTATTTTAAATTTGAAGACTATAATTTTCGACTTCTTGTTTTCAGACCGTGTTAATCATAAGCCAATTATAACAGACTCACCGCAAAATCGAACCGAATTAACTGATGCTTCGATTGCATTCAAGTGTAAGGTTTTGTCCGATTTGCATCTTCATATGGAATGGGTGTACCAAAATAAAACACATAAATACAAGGTGATGGATTGTTTTGTTTGTATCTGTAGCCATTTTTGTATTTTAGTTACTAACTACAATTAATAATTATTGTAAGGATTGAACTTGGATATGTGTAAATAAATATAATCGAATTAATAGCTTTTAATATTTGTTTTTTACGCATACATCTAACCAACAATATATTTTTAGCATAAAATGTTTAGTTTGAAAGGATTTTTTTTTATATATATTTATATATATATTATCTATGCAGCTTGACGTTGACAATCCTGAAGAGCTACGATTGGAAAATATTACCTTTGCAGATGAGGGATGGTACACGTGCGTAGCAGCAAATAGTTTAGGACGGTCAACAGCAGCTGCTTATCTTCACGTAGTAGATGGTATATTTCGATATTTTCTAATTTCTATTAGTCAATTATAACTTTTTTCGCATTTCCAGAACTTCTTGAAGATCCAATACTGGCACCAGTTAAATTCAATCCAATTTACACAATTGTTATTATTATAGTTCTCGCAACACTTATTATTATCACAGTTTGTATTATGTTTGTACAATTTAGAAAGATAAAACATGAAAAAATGATGAAAAATCTTGCAATGGAAACAGTGCATCAATGGACAAAGAAAATAATAATAGTTAAGCCAGCAGTAGACACTACCAATCCAGAAGTCATGCAAATACCAATTGTTAAAATAGAAAAACAAAGGACAACAATGGTTCAAACGCAGACTACCAGTAATAATGACCCTAGTGCATTTAATGAATATGAGTTTCCATTGGATTCGAACTGGGAGTTCTCTAGGCACCAACTGAAATTACGTGAAACTCTTGGTGAGGGAGCTTTTGGTAGAGTCGTCAAGGCTGAAGCACTTGGACTTCTTAAAAACGCTACCAGTTTAACAGTTGCTGTTAAACAGGTAAAAGAGGGACACACAGATACAGATATGGCAAGTTTAGTAAGAGAGATGGAAGTAATGAAAATGATCGGCAAACATATAAACATCATTAACCTATTGGGCTGCTGCAGCCAAGATGGACCATTATTGGTGATAGTGGAATACGCACCACATGGTAATCTTAAGGATTTTCTTAAGAAACATCGTCCAGTATCTGAATATGAAGTTGGAATGGTTGATGATAATGATAGAAAGTTGGTCTACCAAAAGGATTTGATTTCATTTGCCTTCCAAGTGGGTCGCGGAATGGAGTATCTTGCATCTAGAAGAGTATGTGTTATCATATAACTTTTTTTTTTAAAAAAATATATTCTTCATTTTGTTTGTCTAATTGATTAGTGTATTCATCGAGATCTTGCTGCAAGAAATGTGTTGGTTAGTGACGATTATGTAATCAAAATTGCTGACTTTGGTTTGGCTCGAGATATTCAGGAGTCAGAATACTATAGAAAAAATACAAACGGGCGACTTCCTATTAAATGGATGGCTCCTGAATCGTTAAGGGATAAATTTTATGATACTCAAAGTGATGTGTAAGTTTACGTTTAAGTTAATCTAAACAACGTTATTATTTTTTTTTTATTTCTTAGGTGGTCATTTGGAGTTCTTTTGTGGGAAATAATGACGTATGGAGAGCAACCGTATCCACAAATCTTTTCCTCGGAACACTTGTACGAGTTCTTGCGGGAAGGAAGTCGTATGGAAAAACCGTCGAGATGTTCACTTAATATGTACGTATATTAGACTTTAATCTTAGAAATATTATATTATATTAAATTATTATATATTCGCTAAATATTATATAATAAACAGATACATGCTCATGCGACAATGCTGGAACTGGAATGCACACGAACGTCCTAACTTTACAGAAATTGTGGAAAATCTTGACAAGACACTAAGTGCATCTGCTAACGAAGAATATCTGGACTTAGGTGCACCTCTTCTCAAAACACCACCATCAAGTGACGACGAAGAGTACGACTCAGATGCAGAAACTCTTCGAGAGCGTTCACTCATTCAATTCCCCTATTAAGTGCAATTTAATCGTAATTTAAAAATCATATGTGTACATAGTTGTTATTTAAACCCCTGCACCAGCACTTAAATATCAAGATAATTTTGTATTAATAAGTAAGAAGCCAAAAAAATAATAATAATTTAGAAATAAGCAAAGTGTATTAAACAATACAAATACTCACCTAAAAAATAAGACTGCGTCTAAAACAATCACCAACAGCGAACATTGAAAAAATGAAATGATGTTATATGAAATATTATAAACTTACTTCAAAAAATAAATATGTACAATCAATAATTTAATTTCAGCGATTTTTGTATATCTCTCATAAATTAAAAAAAAAAACAATTTAGAATATTACGTATTTTAATATCCGACAACCGACACCGTAAACCAACTATTTTTTCAACTTCTTCGCATTTTTGTTTTATTTTCATTAAAGAAAATTTATGAACTTCTACAAAAAACATATATTTTTTTTGTTTAAAGATTAAAAATACTGCCGATATTTCGATCGTTCAAAGTTAAATATCTACTTTTGATAATGTCCTTATATCTCCCATTATTGATATATTATGTTCTCTTTTATTATAAAAAGAGTCGAAAGATAATTAATAGGAAATCAATTCGTAGAATACAATCCATAGTCGACGATCCATAGTTGGTATATGAGTTTCAGAATTCCAGACCTACTGCACATTAGGCTTTTAAAACAAATCGAACTGCAAATCTATGATTTTCATGCAAAATTAATGGTAATAAAAATAAATGGGTGGAGTTGCCCTTATTTGTTGATTTTCACATTTACAGTGAATGCAAAACAAGTATCTTATACTAACTTATTTTGTATTGACTATATAATTGAGTTTTATATTATTTTATATCATATTATCCTACTAAGTAAAGTAGTAAACAAATTTGAACTGATGAAAAGGCGGATGCTGGAAGAATGTCAATGGCAAAAATTAATAGTGAAAATTATTTTACATGGAAATGCCGGATGCAAATGTTGCCAATAAAAGAAAAATGAGAAGTGAGATGTTCTCAATTGAATGAAAACGAAGATCGGACAAATGCTGCAATTGTGGAATCTTGGCTATCTCGTGATAAATAGGCTCGTGGTTGGATTGGCTTATCAATTGATGATAGACAATTAAGTCATACTTGATATTCAAATACAGCTAACGATGTGGGTAGCAATACGAAATCACCATGAACGAGACATTCTCAGCAATAAGATTCATTTGATTCGACGAATTGGAGAATCATCCGGAAGTTACGCGATTTAGGTGAAGTACACAATGTGAGCTGGACATCATGCACATCAGTTTACCTTATAAATATGATCCAACAATCGTTTATGGTTTCATCTGGTGGTCATGAAGGTTATAGATTCTGGAGCGACATGCCATATAGCAAGTAATACAACATTATTTGACACAATTGATAACACATCTGGATCCAATTTAACGTGGCAAATGGTGACAAGGTGCGTGTGATGGGTAAAGGAACATGAAAAGTTAAACTACTTAAGGGGTTACCCCAGCGCAATAAATATCATTTTCATGATTTCTTTTTACGAAAAGTCCAATTTTTAAAAGAGCAATATATTATTAACTTACATCATACATTAAAAATCTTTTAGTAATTTTTGTATTGAAATATATTGTACAGTTTTGTTACAAATGGCCGTAAAAGCGTAAGACAATTGTGGCGAACTGGTTCATCTGAAACAAACAATGTCAATGGATTTAGTTAAATTACAATGTGAACTAGTGTTAGATCGAATTATTAAAACATATGCATTTTTGACAAAAAGGCGGACAGTCAAAGTTAAAAAATCGATTTTTACTAAAAATAAGGGTGGTTTTTTGGCTTTAAAAGGGCCATTTTTCGAAAAAAAAAACGAACGATCAAATTAGATACATTTTTATGTATCGAATAAGACTGCAAACTTTCAAAAAGATTTGTTGAGTAGTTTTCGAGTAATTTTCAACTTTACATGAAGAAAACATTTTTTTTAAACTTACCAGTGGGTCTTCCACGGACGAGGCCGCTTCCAAAAAATCAATTTGCTGTTGTCTTCTCACAATTCGTGTAATCGTGGGTAATCATGCTTGAAAGCATCGTTTTTAGCATAAGCTCTTGGCCCGTTCGCAACGGATTGTTCTCTTTCAACTCTCATATTTCAGTCAATTTTATTCGAATCGACTTGAAATTTGAAGGACCTATTCTCAGATAGTGATACATTTATTTTTTATGAATATTCAAAGTTACAAGTGGGGGTAACCCCTGAATGATCATTGTGTTGAGCGTACGGAAAAAATTACAGATGTGTATTATGCACCAGATATTGGAGAAAATTTGGTGTCAGTACGTTGATTTCTTGATAAAGGTTTTACTATAAATTTTGATAATGGTAGAAGTGAAATTTTTAGATAACATATAAAGAACAAGTGACAATTGCCGATGAAACTGCACATTTATTTCGGTTGCCTCAACCGAATGTGGCTTATGCAATTAAAGAACATTGACCGAATTATATCGAGATCCGGAAGCAATAAAGAATATGTGTTCTAACCAATTGATCTATGGTATGAAAATTGAAGATTTTGGTATTAAAGAGCTTTTCATTTCCGTAACAGTCAATTAACAAATCAACTACAGTGCTCGATTTTATTCACACTGATGTGTGTGGACCTATGCAGACAGTAACACCAAGTGGAAATCGTTATATATTGACATTTATTGATGTGTCAATCAATATACCTTAATATATTAAAAAAAAGTTTTTTTTTTGACTTATGAATAAATCGACTAGCCTAGCCGGAACTTTTATTTATTCTCAGGAATAACATTAATACCTTATATGTTGTTATACATTCATCCCCGCACCATTCAGCACAATTCGTTCTTATTATATTTAATGATGGCATTGATGATTAACGAATCATAGATATATCAAAAAAATATGCGCATTTGCCCTGCAAAGTTATTAGAGTCGCGCCAGGGCAAATAAGGACTCCTAACCACGTGTAATGTGTTGTTAGTGTTAGTAGCTCCAATAAGAGTAGCACAGTAGTAATGGTAAATTAATCCGGTGTGCGACATCGCATACTGGCCCTATGTCCCACAAGGGATTACAATGATAGATAGATATAGTATAAGATATTTTTTTGTATGAAATTGAAATGGATAACACATCAAATTTAAAGCATATAGATGTTTTGACTTGTTACGTAACACATTTTTTATTAGTCGTGATGGATGGATTTTTACAGCTTAATAAATTGAATAGAAATATGATTGACCAACCGCACAAAAAGGAACATGAATATTTAGTTCTAACTGATTGTGCATTTAATTACAAAACAAATTTAGAAGGAGCAATTGAAAACGAAATCATGGACAAAATTCGCATTGATAGAGTTATAGAAGATGACCCGAATGAAATTGATGAATAAATGGAGAAACAAATTTGGGAAGAGCAATTGCAAACGAGGTCACGGGTGACATTGGCATAGAGAGACATATTGAAGACATTCAAATAAAGGAAAACCACCATCTCGGCTTATTGATGAATTGTGTTTCGTAACATCATCAGGTGCTATAATAGAACCGAAGACACATTATGTTATGAAAAGTAGCCAGAAATTATTTATTAATGTTAATAAAAAATGCTGATCATTAAGTTAAGATACAGTCGTTCCAGCTATGTTGGACATCCACCTCTCAAATAGTGACTGCATACATAAACAAATACTACTCTGTCAAATAAGTACCCGGAAATTCTCATTTTAAATTTTCCCGCTAAGAATATTTCAAAAAAAAAAATTTCCCAGGTTGGCAGAACTGTCAGCCACTATTCTGTCAATTTTTATTGCTATGTGTCATTTAGTTT
>JANSTU010015776.1:0-14437 GCA_027564075.1 Bolitophila hybrida | reverse complement strand
TTCGCATTTTGTGTAGCTATATATAATTATAAACCGGTTTATATTTTTATTATAAATTTGAAATTTATTATTATTATTTATTATTATTATTTATTTTGATTGCTCATAATAATTTAGAATTTATATTATTTTTTTTTTATTTTTTTACTTTTAATAATTTGTATTATTAAGTATTATTTTAGTTTTATAAGATAAGATTAAATTTCAATATGTTTTGATTACAAAAAATACAGTCTTTCTTTTTGTAGCAGTATAATATTTTTTATCAGTAAATAGTACTCGAATTTATAACACTTGAATTGAGTGTATATAATAATGTTACGCGTTGCTTAAGATAGCCACTTGACCCTGAGAAGCATACTCGACAACACAGCAGTGTTTTATATTTTATATAACTAATAAACCTTTTTTGGACTAGACAATAATCTTCATCATGGATGTGATTTCTAACCTCCTGAAACCATATCGGGAACAAATCGGATCTGCTGCAGGATTTGTTACAATCATCCAACTCCTTAGCGGTTCTGTAGTGTGTAACGACATCCGTCTGAAGAAATCCACAAAAGGATTTTCGGTTGTTCCATTTTTAGGCGGTTTAATTTTGTATGTATATGATTTTTTTAATTTTTGAATTTTTGTCTAATTTGTATGTGGCTCATAGGAGTGTGCTCTCAATGAAGTTTGGTTCTATAATCCAAGATGAGGCTATGATTCGTATTAATGTAATTGGTCTGGTACTGAGCATTGCATACGTCAGTTATTTCTATCTTTCAACACCTGCCAAGCAAAGATCCGAAGTTTTGTACCAATCTGCCTATGCTGTGGCATTTGTAGTTGGAGTACTTCTTTACACTGAATTTGAACATGCTCATTTGATTGAATATCGACTGGGATTAATAATAACTGGCTTTTTGATTACATTGGTCGCTTCCCCGTTCCTCGGTCTGGTATGTTAAGTAATTACATAAGTATTTTTTAAATGTTGATTGATTTTATTTTTAGAGAGAAATTATTCGAAAGAAAAGCACTGAAGGTCTCCCACTTCCCATGATTGCTTCCGGAACATTAGTTTCTTTTATGTGGCTGCTGTATGGATTCTCCCTAAATAACGGAGTTGTCGTTGTTCAGAATTTTATTGTACTTGTGCTGAGTGCCATACAACTGTCTTTGTTCGTGATATACCCATCCGTATCCGTTAAGGTTGCTAAGAAAAGCAAGAAAGCTGGCAACAAAAAGATTGAATAATTAAAATAATTTTACAATAACGTATTTACTTGAGCATGTCTTCCAAAATATAACTAAAATATAAACGAAATGCAATACGATTAGCACAAATTCTTCTGCCGAGTTCCTAGGCTAATATTCAATAAATTTAGCTATAATTTATGTTTACATGTTGTTCTTCTTAGAATATAGTATATTTTTGTTACATAGAAAATATATATTAGTTATGTCTTCAGATCGAATATTGTTGTAATTATTTTCTATAAGTAATCTATGCAATATTATGTGACAATTAAATTAAAATTAAACATATGTACATATATTATTATAACGAGTTATTTAGAAACAGAATGGAACACACGTTTTGGAAGTCGTGTCGATTCCAATTTGCCTGTTGCGGATGTATAGCTATCACCAATTTAATGTTACTCAGATACAGCATATACTCTGTAATGTGTGTGATGAATAATTGTACTACAATTCCCAAAAAGACAATAAAATTTTCGGTAAGGAACACTATATATTTTTTTGTTATCACTAATTTAATAATATAATAATATAATATAATATTTAAAAAATGAATTACAAAAGCTATTATATAAATATTAATAATTATCATAATATCAGCATTTATAACTAAACATTTGTTTTTGTGTGTTGTACAAATTAAGTAATTAAAAGCTCTGCAGTATCTTAAATTGTTAATATAAAATAATGTTTTTGATTTCTACAATTTTATAGATGTCAACATATGAAGAATTTGATTTTGATTGGTCACAATCCGTTCGTGGTCAAGTGGAAGCAGCCTATTTCTATGGTTATATCACTACTTTAATTATCGGCGGATGGATGGTTCAGCAAATCGGAGGACGTCGTTTATTCGTGTACGCCTTTGGTTTTCATGGTCTTATGTTTTGCGTTATGCCACTTGCTGCCAAAATTAGTCCAATTATGATGATAATCTGTCGTATTTTCCAAGGAGCTTTATGTGTAATTTTAATGAATTATTATTCAATTAGATTGTTTTGTTTAGATTGTATTCTAGGGTATTGCACTTCCATCTGTTCAAAGTTTGATGTCGAAATGGTCGCATCCAAATGAGCGTACAAAAATGGAAGCAATTGTTATATCAGGTTATTCGATAGGTTCCGTTTTACTTGCTCCAGTATCTAGTTCATTGACCTTAACGAGAATGGGTTGGTCACTTTGCTTTTACGCAATGGGTGAGCGAATCTAAAATATTATAATTATAATGCAATAAGGTATAAAATATACTATTATAGGATTGTTTGCTTTCGCTTGTAGCGTTTTATCTTATTTCTTGGTATTTGACAATCCAGAATGCCATCCTTATATTTCTAAGGATGAAAAGGAATACCTACTTCTCTCAGCTCAAACCGAATGCAGTCAAGAAGAGGTATTTTTATATTTACCCAAAAATATTATTATTATTGTACTGTTCTTATTAGAGTAATATACCATATGGACAAATTTTAAAATCGGTTCCGGTTTGGGCATATGTGGTGACTCATTTTTTTCAAGTTTGGTCATACGTCACGATATCTACGGTTACAGCAAATTACTATTTTGGACCGCTAGGATTTACTAACTCAGAAGTGATGGCATTTTGTTATTAATTGAATTTGATTTTTTTATTTTCTAAAATTTCTAGTGGATGTTTATAGGAGCCATTCATCCCGCCGTTGGAATTCTATTCAAAATATTTATTGGATTGACATTTTTTAAAATTTTTAAATGGTCTGGATTAACGCTTACAGTATTTCGAAAGTACAATCATTGTATAGGTTAATTTTAACCTATTATGTTTACTATAATAACTATATATTGTATATCTGTATTAGGCACATTTTTACCAGCAATTTTAGTCACCCTTATGACATTTGTGACAAAAGATAACCGATGGATTGTAGTAGTAATGCTGAGTTCAATAAATGCGTTGACTGATTGTGGATACACTGCATCGTATTTTCCAAGCTTTATGGACTTAGCTCCCGACTATGTAGGATTCTTGCATGGCATAGCCACAACATTGTCATCAATGGGCTCAGTTATTGTAAACAACATTCAAGGTTTTATGACACCGCACGTGAGATATAGCAAAAAAATACAAATATTTTATTCTATGCTTGATTATTTTTTTTCAGAGGACTCAGGAAGAATATGCACTCATGTGGTATATAATGGCCGGATCCTATATGCTGAGTGGCTTTTGCTATTTGCTCTTTGGTACGTCGGAATTGCAACCTTGGGGAGGTAAAGCAAGAGTGGCAATTTCATAAATTATTCAAATACATTTTACTATAAAGAAAATAATAAATTAAAAGGATATAAGAGTTCTATCTTCTACTGTCTTAATTAATTAGTTCTGACTTGATGTGAGATGTGTACAGCACTTTTACAAATAAAAATAAGAAAAAATATCGCATGCTGTTACGCCGTTCACACGACGAGAGACTTGCTCGATTTTTCTAGTATGCGAGAGCCTTGCGAGCAAAATCGCACCTGTCGCATACGAGATAATTCGCATCGTATGAACCGAGCTGAAGAGACCGGTTTTCTGATTTCATTGCTCATTGACAAGCAACAATTTACTTAGCCAATCCACAAATAAAATTACCCAGTACGGTTCCATCAAAAGCTAACAAGACCTCCATCGGATTTTTAATTCGTCGACAGACGTCAATGTATGGTTTGTATCTCTGTTTTAGTCTCTCGCGTGGATGATTTCATTTGTTTTTTATCCATGTGCTCATCTCATTGGATACTGCAAAACAACATACGTTTGAAGTAAATGTTATGGCTAATGTACTGGGCAAATTGAGTGCATTATTGTAATCAAATTCAGATTCAAAAAAGCGCAGCAGTCTTTTAACAGCCCGGCAAATTGAATACGTCGCTATACGAATCGAGTCCAGCAGCACACCTAATATATAATATATCGAGTACAAATCGGCTACTACTCGTCTAGCGCAGCACATGCTGACATCATTGGCCATAACTAATAATAAATAATAAAAAAGTATATGTCTATAACGTTACGCAATATGTTTATTACTAAAAAAAATCAATAACACCCACAAATCATTGGCCATAACTAATAATAAATAATAAAAATGTATATGTCTATAACGTTACGCAATATGTTTATTACTGAAAAAAATCAATAATTTGAACAATCATGAGTCTACATTGAGTCCATTCACGCGGTTTCAATTCATGGACGAGATGGATCTTCTCTGTGGACGTAGCCCAATATATTTCCTCAAAATTTACCATAAAGTTTAATAAAGATGCACTCATATAATTAAATTAAAAAGAAAGCTTTTTCAAATTTTACTACTCCGTAATTTAATTTATTATTACCGATATTATTACTTATTAGTAACCATTGAGAGCCAATTATATACTATCATGGAAATGTAATTTTATTTTCGAAAAAATAAGATAGTTTTTACAGTGCACATCCGTCATCTCGCTGCTCTAAACTTCTATAATGGTCTAACTTTAATCATACGCTCGCCATCAAAATTTAGAAGCTAAATACCTAGCTTTAAATTTTAGTGTGTGTGTGTCCGGCTGGACGCACATCCGGTATTATGTATAAACAATAACAAACATAATATTTATCCAATGTGATAATTAACAACAACTCAACTAACAAAATCACCATTTATAAAATATTGAGATAACCGAGAAGTATATTATTTAACCCCACAGCGATTTGTTCACGCGGGAGCAGGTCAGATGATCGAATTTTATTTAACGGCCCGGCGTAAAATATATTTGTTGAATTGTTTGTGTTTTTAAAAGCAAATCTGATTTTAATTATTTTACATAATTTATTACGACAGTGATGTGAACACGTAGATAGTCGATTATAGTTCTATAAGAGCGTCTATAGTTTTCTAGTGGCTACTTTTTATCTATAGCCATGTAAACGTACTTTATCCAACTATCCCAACACTAGCGCATTGGCTTGGCATCTTCAATCAATTTCTATACAATATAGAAATTGCACAAATCCAATACATCTAACTATTTTTTGTCAGTATAGCATCACAGCCAATCGGATTGTATCTATAGGAACAATTGGCGGATGTCAAAAAGAAAGGATCAAAAAATAGATTAAATTTAAGGCTTTTTTTCTTATATATGCTGAACATGAAAACAAATATATATATATATAAATTTCTTAAATATAACTTACAACAAAGGAAAGGGTAGGCGGAAAAATCATGTGTATATTTAACTTTCGATGCTGAGGCGGAATAGAGAAAAATGGATGTGTGTAAGTGTAAGCATGAGCAGCAATAGTTTTCACGAGATGTATCAAAACGATTCTTAATGACAAAGACATTAAAAGTCAGAATTAAAGCACAACTCGAGCTTTTTTCTGCAAGCCATAATGCATCCTGAAAAAAACTGTGTCGCCGTACAAAAAATGAGGAATAATTAATGATACCACCAATAAACGCCTAAGATTTAGGGGCATGGTGTTTAGGTGTATAGAATGCGACAATTCCGAGATTGCCGCAAGGTCAGAATTAGTTTGCATTATACACAACAAGCTCATTACAGAAATAGGCGTTGTCGTCGGCAAAGAGGTGGGGCGTTGAAAAACGGAGTACACTTGTCACATCATTAATATACAGACCAAAAAGGAGTGGTCCGAGAACTGACCCCTGTGGTACACCAGTAAATGTGCGACAGGTATCAGAATACACCCCATTAACTAGCACCATTTGCGTCCGATCAGTTAGATAGGAGTATAATAGGACGCAAGCAGTTTTAGAGAACATAAATAAGCGCTTAAGTTTAATACATAACAAGCTATGATCAATGGAATCAAATGCCTTACTAAAATCCAGTAAATCTTATATTATCTGTAGCATCTACAATAGCTGTAGTAGTGCTGTGATATGATCTAAACCCGGATTGGCAAGGATGCAAAGCAATCTACCTATATGCTCCAAAATTTGTTTTTTTAAATGTTTCCAATGCAAACAATGCAATAAGGAAGCAAACTAATTGGTCGGTAATCATTTAGACTCATTAGAGTTTTACTCTTCGGGATTGGACAGATAATAGAAGATTTCCACATACCAGAAAAGACGGATGTTGCTATGGTTGTGTTGAATATGTGTGTAATGTGCTGGATGATATTTTAATGTAATGCCATCCAAACCTGTAGCATTTGATTTAATATTAACCACGGAAACCAAACGCATTTGGATGTTCAGTTATAGAAGGATAAGACCGATCAGAATGAACAGAGGACTGGATCCCAGAAAAATGCTTACTAAATTCATTAGGTCCAAATCCACAAACATCCAATGCATTATCATTTAGTACGCCTAATCCATCGATTTTCTTCCTGGGGACATGTTTTTCAAAAAGTTCATTAATGAGCTGTCCATATGTGAGATTTGGACGTTAGGATCTAGCGAGTCAAGATCAATTGTCTCTGAGGCATCAATTTTAAGTATTTCCAAATCAATTGCCCGTGAAGGAAAAATTAGTGATAGGAAAAGGGAAAGTGGAGATAACATAAATGGAAAATATGACTATGATTAAAAATAGGATTAAGGTTAAAATTAAAACTAAAGCTAAATATAAGAATAATTTGTATTGCATGTAAATGAAAAACTTGCTGCGTCCAATAATGGCAATATCTTTACTTAAGGTGTATGAGAAAAACAATATACAGTGTAATGATGAATCTAGAGCCAGGATGAGGAAACCGTGTGTAATTATGATGAATCAACATGTGGAGCAGTACCGACCGAATCTTCAAGATTGCGAATACCATTCTCGACCAATTTAGATTAAATTTAATGAAAATAAATCCATTACGGGAGAAATATAGGGCAATAACTTATTTGCGTTTAAGTTCAGAACATCGACGGAGATGTCAGATGTTCATTTATGTAGACAGGTAGAATATTGGAGACCATAAGCGAGCGCTGCTGTATGTACAAACTCCAAATATTGTAACGAACTATCTTTGACCGAAATTTAACAAGTACACTTGGAGAGGTCGGTTTAGGTTTGGAGCCTCCTACCCTGAAGCAACTGTCAATATCATCTGAGCTAATGCCGACCTTAAGGTGGGTCCCAATGGATTTAATTAAGCCAGACAGATCCGTTGTCTCAGGAGTATTTGGGATGCCCTCGAACAAAAGGTTGTTAATCCGCATGGATCTCTACATGTCCTCTACTTGCAATACAAGATTTTTCAATTACAGCGTTTTTGTTTTAATCTTCGAAGACACTTGTATCTTTGAGTCAAGCACAGCCAACTTAAGGTCAAACTCAGCTGAAAGTTTGAGTGAAGCTATTTAATATAATGTAATGTAAACATCCAACATCCAATTTATATATTCGATTGGACAAACTAAAACTTAATCAGGATACAAAACGGCATAATTTGATTTGTATGTGACTGTTTGGCCACTTATCTTGTTTTGAATGTATTATATATATTTATTTCATTGACATCTTTTTTTTGCTGTCAATATAGCGCGATCGCACATCCACATCCATTTGTAATTGTACGCGCATGTTTACATTGAGAGATAACTTTTGAACAAATCTCCACAAATGTGATTCTATAATAATCCAGTTTATTAATGTCGCAATTGTTGTCTATGGAAATACATTTTTAATTTAATTAAATTTAATTACAAAAAATAGACAACTGTGTCTCCAAAATTCTATATGTGGACAGTTTAGCGACATAATTGTATTTCAATTTTCCAGAGTATTTTAGAGATTATTTTGCCTCAAAACAGTTTGTTTGCCCAGAATAGGATATATGGACAATTTAGCGAATAATTGTATTTTCATTATCCATAGAGCATTTTAAGGCAATTTAAATTTAAATAAATTTGAATTTTTATTTTTTTTATATATTCAGATATGTTTGGTGTCGACTCTGGAAAAATTTCAAGCAGTAGCAAAGAGTTTTATAATGGTTCCAAATAATTTTACCCCAAAAAAATTCTGTACGATATGTACAATATTTCAGGGCATTTTTAGTGCGGAAAATGTTTGTAGCCAGAAAAGAGACAATTGTTTCTCTAAAATGCTCTGTGGACAATTGAGCTACATAATTACATTAAAATTGCTCATAAAATGTCTATATTATGCCCATACAAACATTTATGAGCATTTTTAGTTCGCGAAACCTGTTAAATGGGTTTGCCCAGAATAGGATTGTAAATATGCGCTATATTACACTGTTAAATTAAATAATGCATAAGGGATAAATCTAAGACTCCAGGCATATACATAGACACGACACGGCAAATCTGTCAGACATAATTTTAAAATATATTTATTTAATTCATTTTCAGTTCAGTTTTTTATAATACGATGTGGAAAAATGAAACACGTTGTAGTAAACGTTTGACACAAAAAGATATACTGATGTAGTGATGCGGCGTACAACAACAAAACGCAACAGTTATTATGTATTGTATATACATGTATACAGGTTCCAGTTGATGCAAACCTTTATCATTTATATAATTCAACATCGGGTAGTTTAAATTATTTTGCTAAAGTCAACAAGTACATTTAAAACTTTTTTCCGTAGTTTGATTTTCGAGTGTGCATCATATAATGCAGGGCATTGCAACTTAGTGATAAATAATATATATCAACTGCTTTAAATCTGTCAGATTTGTGTCCGGTTTTTGCTTGACAAAGTCCATGATAGCCTCATCTACAGGGTCGATCTGCCTACACAAAATAAATAGACTTTTTTTCAATAAATGCTATAATGTGTAAATGTCACCTCTCTTTGCAGGTTATAATTTCCATGAAGTTTTCAAGCGAATTCTCAAGAATGCCTTTACTTTTAAATGGAATAATTACATGTATTTGTGTTATTATTTATTCATTCATTGTATTATTTGTGTCCTACGAATATTCTATTGATCAATATCCATGTATGTAACATTTATTATTTTAAATCACAGATTAATAATAAATTACGTTCTGTCATTCAACTGTCAAGCAAAGTCTTCCAAATTGCGGAGGCGGCGCTACGCGTGCTGATTGGTCCATCAGCTGTAATAGTGACAAGACAAGAACAAGACGTTCGACGACACCGTACATGTGCAGACGTAGCGATTCGCTGACTTATCTGATAATACATTTTGTGGCCCGCCATTAAGTGTTTAAGGGGTTACACCACATTGGTGCTTGGAAATCTAGTTTTGAATGTAATCTAAAAGCATACATCTATTCTACACACATATACATGATACAATTCAACATTAGAAAATGTATGCTGATGGTGGATAACGTTCCCACCATCTGCATCGTCTATAAAAATACTTATTTAGAAATATATATATATATATATAAGGTACTAGCTTACATTTAGGATATGGCTTTTTTTGTTCCAAATTTAATTGTATTTATTTTTTTTATTTTTTTTTACTGCCAAAATTCTCCGAGGGGACTATCGTCACAAAGAACTGTCTACATGCAGTTTGTCAAGACATTGCCCCGCCCGAGCGCTCCGACCGCTACCTGAGAGTAGCCGCGCTCGCTTCTAATTGCTATACTGTAAGTTCGGAAATAATTTGAATTTATTAAAATATAAATAAATTTACTTTTAGGTTCATGCTCGATAAAACAGGTATTTTTTATGACGTCATAAACACCATATATATTGGTATTTCATTTTTTTGATATTTTATTGAAATAAAATACATTTTAAAATCAGTTTTTTTTTATTAAAATAAATTCAAGGGTAACCTAAAATATATTTTAAAAAATTATATTTTTGTTGTTTATTGTTTTAAATTACATTAAACTTACATGGAAATAAAAGCTAATTAAATCCACTCACTCTCCTGTACATAAACTATATTTAATATAACGGTTTTATTTCCAATGTAGCATTTTATTTACATATAATTGACAGCTTAATATAATCACATGTTTGTTTTGTGGAAAGGAATTTTTATATTTTTTTTTTATTTTTGTATATATACGAGTATATAGCTATATATTATTTGAATACAAATTATATTAAAATACAAAGAAAGTTATACATTTTTTATAACACAAAAAATATTTTTTAATATAAATACATACCTACATTCAAATTTTGTAGATTGCCGACCGAAATCAATTATCGCATTACAAAGCATTGGCCCTATAATTAGCGTTCAATCATGCCATAAACATTAAAATGCTTTAACCCTCTCAATAAAGAATCAATAAGAGATGAAAGACGATATATACATTTCATAGTCACTTCAGATCTTAAAGTGAATAGTATTCCTTCGATTTTCTTGAATTCATTTATTTGTTGTGTGATAAATATAGACTTTATTTATATTATATAGGATAAAAAAAGAATTAATACAAATAATGGAACGAGAAATTTTAGATGGCGAGGATAGCATTAAAGTGGTTTGTCGTTTTCGACCGTTGAACGAAAATGAGGAGCGTGTTCGATCGAAATTGATCGTAAAGTATCCTGCTGCTGATGACAATTGTGTGTCCGTAGCTGGCAAGACCTATTTATTCGACAAGGTATTTAAACCAGAAGCTACACAGGAGAAGGTTTACACGGAAGCTGCAAAGTCAATCGTGAAAGATGTTCTGAGTGGTTACAATGGTACAATTTTTGCATACGGTCAAACGTCATCAGGAAAAACGCACACAATGGAGGGTGTCCTCGGCGACAGTGCTGGTGAAGGGATCATTCCAAGAATTGTTCATGACATCTTTGAACATGTTTTACATACACCAGAGGATACAGAATTTTCTCTAAAAGTGTCATATTACGAGATTTACATGGACAAGATTCGGGATCTCTTGGATGTGACCAAAACTAATCTGATTATAAACGAGGATAAGAACAGGGTACCTACGGTAAAGGGAGCAACCGAAAGACACGTTTATAGTCCGCAGTGTGTTTTCGACGTCATCGAGCAGGGTAAACAGAATCGACATGTTGCCGTCACAAGTATGTACTATATATACATATCAATATGAAAACAGATACATCGTCCTAATGAACAATTTTTCTTTATTTCTTTATCAGACATGAATGAGCATTCGTCCCGATCTCATGCAGTTTTTTTAATTAACGTTAAACAAGAAGACAAAAGTTCACAGAAGGTGAAAATTGGAAAATTATATCTTGTCGATTTGGCTGGGTCTGAGAAGGTGTCAAAGACCGGAGCCGAAGGATGTACCCTGGACGAAGCAATTAACATTAATAAGTCGTTGTCGGCACTTGGAAATGTGATCTCATCTTTAGCTGATGGTCATAAATCCCACATACCGTACCGGGATTCCAAGCTCACACGAATCCTACAAGAGTCCCTTGGAGGTAATGCTCGTACCACTATTGTTATTTGCTGTTCGCCAGCTAGTTTTAATGAGTCTGAGACTAGATCAACATTGGACTTTGGTAAACGTGCAAAAACGGTTAAGAATGTAGTGTGTGTTAACGAAGAACTTACGGCCGATGAATGGAAGCGACGTTTCCAAAGAGAGAAAGATCGTGTATTACGTCTCAAATCCAAAATTGATAAAATGGACGCAGAGCTACAGATATGGCGTAATGGAGAGACAGTCAGTGTAGACGACCAGATTTCGGAACATGAGGATATGGAGGTTAGCATTATGTACGAATCTATGTCAACCCAACCATTGCGACAACATTTTGGAAACTATTCATTAAGTAATGATGAACGAATGGCCTGGGATTCAGAACGAAGTCGGCTTTACCAACAATTAGATGACAAAGAAGAAGAGATGACACAAATCACGAGTCTTGTCAAAAAACTAGGAAACCAGATTGACGAGCAAGAGAAAAAGATAACCCACTTGTTGTCAGTGGAAGCGATCTTGCGAGAACAGTGTCGAACGAGTCAGCAACAAGCCGATCGATCCCAAGAAGAAATTTTGGAAGTTCATGTTGTGCTAGAGAATTTGGCTATTACATTTGATCAACAGAACAAAGATATGGAGTTAATGAATGATGAAATTCTAGTAGTGAATGCAGAACTAGAAAAGTCACGAATGATGCTAACATCTACAACGGATGCATTGAATGAGCTTCAAACATGCACTGCTGAATCCGAAAGAGTTAACAAGATTCAAATGAAAAGTGTCCTGCAGCAACTTTACCAAGTTGGTAAATTACTTCAAATAGATTTGACAACGAACGGAGACTCGAATTGGATAGAAAACAATTTTTCCAACAATGAAGATGGTATTAAAGTTCTAATTGAACACATTCACGGTATGGTGGAACAATTGACGATGCGACAAAGTATACAGGAAACACATCTATCTGATGCAAAAACAGAATTAGTCAAATGTCAATTACAGTTGGTACAACATGAGGCTAGAAACAAAACACTGTTAGAACTTATGCGTCACTCCGAAAATAAGATCAAAACTCTTGAAGAAAGTATAGATTCTGTTCGAACAGAATATGCTAATGCAATCAGCTCTGTAAGGACAGACTGCAACGAACGACTGGAGAAAAGTCTTGCTGCCCTTGCTGCGCAGACTAAGGAATTAGCTTTAGTGCGTTCGGAGATTAATGATAAGAATACTCATGATTTACAGACGTATGTGTTTTTAATAAATATTTTCTCTTATCTATGTTTTAACTATATATTATTTTTAGGCCAATTGACAAACCGTATCATGAAAATATATATAATGACCAAATGTTAAATATGAATATTGAAGATGGAAATCATGATAAAACAGAGGATGCATTCTGTGTTTGGGAACGTAGACTTCAGGTGGAGCTGGCGAATCTGACGGACGAAAGTAAAGCACTCACACATACTCTAAAGACGAAGCTATTTGACACTTCAACTGGCAAAGATCATCGGCACCAGAATTCAGAACTAAGTTACTGGCAAGACATGGTTGCCAAGCTAACCGAAGAGAAACGTCAACTGATCCGTGTGAACATAGACCTTAAAAGTGACGTGCCTCATTTAAAGCATCAGTTGCGCCGACAAACAGAACGTTCAGAAAAATTCGAATTGATGTTTAAAGAGGCAGTCATGGACAAGAAGCGTTGCGAGCAAAAATCTAATAATATGAAAACACCGGTCAGAGATCAACAGCGCACACATTCTCGAACTCCGGAGCCAAGAATAGGTATGTATTTAACTATAAATCATATGAATATCATATTTGTATTTACATACAATTTAATTTATTTTTTCAGGGCGACTGAGCTGCAGACAAGATGGTGGATTCTCGTCAGTTCGGAGAGATTCATCTATTGGAAGTCGAGGTACAAAACAATCCATACATCATAAATGAATAAAAATAAATTTATTTTTTAACAGGTATTGATCATTTTACTGGTTGTGTTACCCGTTGTCATCGTCAATGTGTGCATTACAATATGTATTAACTCCGTCAATTCCACATTCCTTCTATTATATGTACAAAAATTGTGTAAATCAATACTGAAATAGTATATTAAAATACCTGTCAAATAGAAGAGTTTATCGTTTCATTTTTTTCAAATTACTTACAGACCAGAAAAAGTCACAACATGGCAACGAGAGTTTCTTGTTGTTTTTAACTGAAAACTGACATTATCGCAGCGATTATTTAGAAATCTCTAGAGACCTTTTTAAAATAGAGACATAGTTTTTTTATTGTATTTGTATTATGGTAAATTTTTTAATATTATAATAAAAAAATAAACAACTGTAGTTGTGATATTATATTATTTAATATAAACTATTTATAGTATTGTAGGTATTATTCTTATTCCATTTAATTAAATATCAGTATGATGGATAATAAACGATTTATTTTATTTTAATATTACATTACAATGTATAAATTAAATATAAATATTCGTTTAATTAAATATTTAGATTAGATTTTTATGGAAAGATCCAACATTAATTCAGTCTAATCAGCGCCTAAAAAAATGTAATTGATATAAAAATCCTGACAATTATTATTTCTAGTTAAAAAAATGTTTTGAATCAATTTGGCACCTTTTTAAATATACATAATGTATACTAACTATGTTGTACTACTTTAAAGGACACCAATTTATTACCGGTTCTTCGCTTTGGTAGGTGCCATTGTTATAAAGGGTGATTTTTTAAGAGCTTGATAACTTTTTTTTTAAAAAAAACGCATAAAATTTGTAAAATCTCATCGG
>JANSTU010015765.1:0-14440 GCA_027564075.1 Bolitophila hybrida | reverse complement strand
TACAAGTTTTTGTCAACTTAGTTTTCGGACGTATACGTGACTGTACAAACTAATTTGACAGTACACAATCGCGTCTTCCCACCTACTCCCTGAGGCAACAACCGAAATTAACTACGATTCAACCGGGAATCAAACCGAGCACCTTCCATACGCCAGTCTCGAATACATTTCTTTATTTATTTGTTTTAAATTTTTTTTATAATTTAATTCTATGACAATCATTTGTAGACCTAATTTTGACGGTTTCATACTTTTTGGCGGTCAGTCTTTCTCTATAAATGTGGGAGATAAAACTCTCTGCAATCACCATTCAATGTCATTGTCTTACAAACAAACCACGTAAGCATGATACCGGAAAGAACGGGACAATGTCCTATCCCTTGAGGCTGGTTGTTTTCTTTCAGTGGTTTAAAATAGGTTTGACAAAAAATAATGACCATAACCAGGTCTCTACTACCGATACCAGAAACTAATAATTTATAGATGGCAGAAATAAACACAATCAACTGGATTAGGAGTGACAGCCATATTTTTTTTTATTTTTGGTGAAATGCCATAGACATCCCATTTTCTCCCTCAATATTTTCCTTTTTTGGCGATCCCCCATATCAAACTAAGAAGGGGCTTTAAAGTTTGTCTAAAGTTTTAGAAAAATATCATTTTAAGGAAGGGGAACTAGCAGGGTCAATAGGTAATTTAAATACCTATAATATATAACACTAAATGGAAATAGTGGCAATATGTATTTTAAATTGAGGTCAGTTATTAAAGGTAAACACATGCATTTGTCGCAATCCCTCTAACCGTCAATCTTAAGGGTTTTTTGTTAATTTTCTATTTATATTTTTCAAAAATTTTAGTTGTTTTCCTAAAATCAGTTTAGTAATGTTTGGGATGTAACTTCTTGACAAAGTTTAAAGCCCCGGAACAGGGTATTTGCGAATTTATACCCATAAATCTAATACTTCAAAATGATCAGGAAGAAAATGTTACCATTTTGTTGTTTTTTTATTTTTTTCGTAGCGTCCCATACATATTTGACCATGCCAACCATATTTTGGAAGATAAAGAGATAATTGAAAACCATATAATCGATTTCCAATCGATGCAGTATTATTAGTTGCTTTTTGGAAAAGCTGACATACATATATATTTGCTGATTTTTCTACTAAACTGAAGGAAATACAAATATTACTTAAATTACAATTTCATCCATCCATGCCGGAAATAAGGATACACACTTTTAAGTATTATTTTGAGGAATGTTTGGGGTGGTTGATGTGTGTGGAAAAGCTACACTTTGTATATTTTGACGCAAGATTCGAATTTAGTCCAACATATTTTGTTATATTTCCTTTGACTAGAAAACCATAATAATATTTTGTTTGGTAGCATTTTTTTTAAATGGACATATTTAATCAAAATGCGCCCATAAATTATATACGTCAGTAAAGTATTGTATAAACAAAATTAAATTTATTTATAAATCTATTTTGTCCCCAAATCTCTCTCTCTTTTCTTGGCTTTATTAGCATTTATTTGATACCATAAATATTGTTATATTTCTTAAAAATATTATATTAAAGCACTGTTTGATTAATTTCAAAAAGGTATTTGTTTCTTTACGATGCCTCTCTAAATGGCCGCATTGGACTTTTTTAGAGTAGCCATCATGAAACGGTATTTTTTTGCATAATTTTGTTTATTTTATATGTATTTCTGCGTTTATAATACTCGTACACTTGGCCACGCATTTATTTAATAGAAAAGCTTCAGTGTGCGACGGTCGGTCCCGATTGGCTTAGACAACAGAGACGAAGCTCATGCATAACAATTTTTACACGTTCTTCCAAAGATCCAATGATTGTATACAATAACACAGACTTATACTTAATTCGATGCGTAAGGCTCAGTCGTTTGCAACCTTCACAACAACCAAGAGCAAAGAACAAAGCTTTTGTGTTTAAAATAAGCTTCAAATTATATTGAGTATGCTTGTCTGGCATCATTGTATTTGTAACAGAATCACGTTCCGAAAATAGAAATAACATATTTTCATAACATAAATGCAAATTTCGTACTTCAATACAAGAGCAATTAAATTTAGTATATATACATAATTATATGAAACAATATTGGGTAAGGGAAATACACTCAACACAAACCTGTAATTGTCGAATTTGTGATTCCACTTCCACCGCTTCACGTTTCAGTGCCTCGACAGATGGTCGTGACTGTACCGATGAGTTTCGCTCGATGATCAGCTCGTTCTTAAGGGGAATTGGTGATTGGTCCTATTTTATGAAATTGTTAAATTTAGAAATTATTATTGAAGCATAAAACTTACATTATAGTCTACTATGTCGTCGATTTCGCCGGCCGTAGCTGATTGTGGTGGTGCATAAGTTTTCCTAGGAACTTTTGTCTGTAATTCTGGTTGTAAAAATCTTAGAAAACTATGTAAATCCTGTTGGCCAGATACTATTCTACACTGAGTGGATAAAGCTTCGTATCGCCTAGATTGTTCGGTTGCCTATAGAATGAAGAAACAAAGAGTTATTAATATTATTTTTTTATATAATGGTTATACAGATATATATATATATAGCGCATAGTCTTTATTATAACAAGAAAAAAAAATAGTATTGAAATGTGAAAATTCTGCTGGTCTTGGCCATTATTTGCGACTGTTATGATAATGGTCAACTAATCAAGATTTTCTATACCAAAGAGTAGGTGATTTCTCGATGTTTCTGTGATTTATATGTGTATAGGACAGATCCTATGACAGGGTGTCGATGTTTCGTCAGTGGTGGCTTAAAAATAGTTCTATTCCTAAAACTGGAGAGAATTGGCGATTGGATTGAATGCCAAAATTGTCTTATTTGAAGTTGATTTCTAGGTTTTTGGATAAGTTGGGTGAAACATAGGTCAAAGTGGGTTTTATTTTTCAACATACTCGACTTTTAGGTTGATACAGCGATTTTCCCAATTCTAAAAATACTCGTTCGGATGGTCTCAGGATTGGAAACAGAAGTAGAAGTAGAAGTAGGCAAATATAGTGGATGAAGAACCAGTTCAAAAACGATTTCATGCAATTTTGCCTATGCAATCATCGATGCATGAGCAAGAGCGCAAAGGATTTTTACTTCTTTAAATTACGCTCTTTTTTTCCTATTTCAAACGATCCAATTATTTGCCAATTATAGTTTCATTTTTTGCAAGATTGTCGATGAAAACTATTAAAATTATTACATGCGCATACCAAAATACGGATGCCACAACCTTTCCGGCTAATTGTTGCGTTTTTGGCCGATTTGGAGCACTTTCAGCAGTTGTTGCATGGACTTAGGAGAGGATGCATATTTGACGCATTTCTTCGTGTTCCGTTAACATTTTTACATCATTCAACACCAACACCGAATACGGGCGTCTAGATCGCTTTGCGTCACCTGTACTCTACCACTCACAACATCATACACTTATTGTTCTATACAGGGTGCGTGTATATATAATATGTTAATTTATGGCTTTAATGCTCCGTTATTTCAAATCAATTACTTATTTCAGAAATATGCTATAAGTTAATACTAACGCCATCTGTTTTTTTACACAGCTTATCAAATAACCAGGTATGACGGTACTTGGAATTACTATTCCAATGCAAAAAAAAACTAAATTTGGAAAGCTGCTATTTAGCTCAGGACTTGGCATTTCCAGAGTCCGTGGTCATATGCATCAGAAGTATCAGAGAGTGTATTTTCATTATTGAATGTGGTATCCGTACGTAGGTACGGAGGGAACTTGTTGTACCATGGTTGCATTTGTAAGTTTGGAAAACTAGAAAATGACAGGCAATAAAGCATGTCATGTTACTCATCTTCTTTGCCAGTGTTTTGCCTTTTTTTACGGAATGCGCCATCTATTGCGATAGCATTTGAAACTTGAATAGTTCCGTCATTTCGGCTTTCACACACCACAATTCTCAATTTGGTGCTCAGATTTATGGCCACCAGCAGTTGTGCGACCGATTGGCAACCCAGAAGACCGAGACCAAGGCGCTCAAACGAAAATATATAGAAGCTGATGTTCGTTTTTTCGAGAAAGAGGCTGGCAACAACGTTACGATCAATGGCGAGCGCTACAGAGCGACTCTGCGTGAATTTGTGTTTCCGGGAATGACTGAAAATGAGATGGCTCACTTCTGGTTCCACCAGGACGGAGCCACAGCACACACTAGCCGCGATTCAATGACGCTACTCCGCACGATGTTTGACCGACGCGTCATATCGAAAAACGTCGATTTCGACTGGCCGCCGCGCTCACCCAATTTGACGCCGACGCTTATTACCACCGAGTAGCTGGAAAATGTGATGCAAAATGCACGAAAAAGGGCATCTTTGTGCATCAAAAATAAAGGCGGTCATATGTTGGATATTATATTCAAATCATGATGGAAATAAATAGAAAGAAACAAATAAAGTTTGTGAAAAAATAAAATAAAAAAGGTTGTCCACATCAAAAGTTATTCAAGTTTCAAATGCTATCGCAACAGATGGCGCACCCTGTACATTTCTATTTTTATTTCCCTATCTTTTACTCGTGAGCACCACGCGTCTCGATACGTCCCGCTCATACCGCTTTGTCGCTGTCGTTTTTTTTGTTTCAACAGTTTTTACTTTTTTTCAGATTAACGACACATGCAGATCTTTTGCGACAAGTCGGGCGATGCCTTGATGGCAGAGACGCGGCGTATAAGCGCGATGTCGTCAGACGCAATGCAGTCGCATTGCATGCTCAAATCGTGAAATTGTTTGCTAGACACACACTAAAAATATACCCAGTCACAAATACATGGTAATTTCTCCCTCTTTCATGCTCACCATTCTTTATCATCTATCTTTCCTATTCCTTACCTTATTCCATCTTTTTCTCCTCTCGATCCCTACAGGCTTCTCTTTCAACCTGTCTACCTCATTACCTTCCCCCTTTCTTCCTCTGTCTTTTACTCTCTGTCCTTCCATCATCCCAAACATACAAAGTTATTATGAACACATATTCAATTTATATTTGTATAAAAAACCCTCATGCTAAAAGTCTGTCCATGCGGTAAAATTATTACTTGTAATTTCAATTGTTTTTTTGCAATATCTCATTTCTCTTACACACCCAACTTGAATTCGCCTGCAATTCATTCGAAAATCCTCTTATACACCGAAGTCATCGGACACAAGCGGGATTGAAAAACATCCCATTTCGTGTTATGCTCGAACCTGACCTACATATTCAACACATTTAGCTTAAAAGCTTCATGCGAAGCAACCAAATACATACTGTTCTAAGTATATATGTACGTCCGATTTTCATATACATGCTTTTCATTTCCCGACTCGTTTCATAAATCATAACTAAAACCATTCTGCACCATTCTACACACACACACACACCTTGAAAGTTATTTACGAAAAAAACGTTTCGCCATTTATTTTCAGTGCTGTTAATGTTTTGGCGGTAAAACCTATATTACAAATAAATCTATTGTACGTTTTCGAATTTTCATCAGCATACACCACCCAATGTCAATTAACCATAAGTATTTACTCACAGAAAAACACCCCTTTCGGCAAACATCAATATCAATGCTTAATAGCTATGGATTATTGTCTAAATACTCAACTTGAAAAAGCAAAAAGCCTTTTGTTCACACAAAAACCAAAAAAATAAAATATATGCGTAATATATGCGTATTATATACTCATCAGTATATAAATGTACTGCTTGATATATATACAGTATATCATATATGTCGCACGCAATAAAAATACTCGAAAAGCCCAGCTACAGCAGAAAATATATGGGTCACTGGGTTTAATGCCTTGTTTTTGCAGATACGCGTGTAAGCAGAAATGTCAGTACTTCTTTGCACTTTATTTATGTGGTGTATATGCCATTACATAAGAATATATGAGCAATAACACTCAACATTAAAATTGCATAAATTTAATCAGCATTTTTTTATGCCATTCTTCTTTTTTACGTATATAGATAAATATAGACGACTAGGAAGTATTTATGATATTCGATGTAATGACACAATAAAAATACTAATATCACTGGTAATATGTATGGGGAAATTGAGGATATAATGGACAATCAGCGGAAAATGCATATGTATACAATATTGGTCCATAAGTTACTTTTGAGATAATTGAGCTATTCATACAAGTCGTTTAGATATAGTATAATATAAATCTTGTCAGAGAGCCATTTCCTATTATATACCTGTGGCAAACGTAGATACATAAAATGTATATACAATCAATTTAAGTAAATGGAAGATACGCGTGTAGAAGATTAGAACACCTTTCAAAGGGTTGGTTAGAGATAGTATCTAAATTTTCTTATTTGCCCACATTGTATATTGTTACATTTATAGGAAAGACCTTAGGGTTCTCTTGAATTCAATTCAATTTATTTTATAATTGTCATTCTCTGTCAGAATTTACGATGGTAATATTGAGAATAATACTGTCTTTATAACAGAGAGGTATTATTATATTGATCAGAAACGGACAAATTTTCACTGAATAGTTTCTATGAATATGTAATGAAAGTAGTAGAAGCGAATTTATATGATAAATTATAAATATGTTTATTTTGTGTTTTTTTTTAACAATAAACAAAGTCGATAACAAAAAGGGTTGGAACTTTATAGTCTACCATTTATTTCATTTTACTACAAAATAATTTTATTTAATATATTTAATTTTCTCAAATTAATATAAATCATCTGGCCTTTGGTGAATTTTTAAATTATTTTTTTAAACATTATATTGTATTTATTTGAACGTGGCAACAGTGCATCTGCATTGTTTACACTATCTGCAGTATCAAACGTGGCAACAGTGCATCTGCATTGTTTACACTATCTGCAGTATCGATGGTGAACTGTCATAATTATATTGTTACATATGCGAGTCATTCTGTGATTAATATTAATTATACAATCGAATTATTAATGTAACGGTACATCGAATAGTTATATTGAAATTTAGCGATCGTACGCACTCTAACACATTATCCTAAATAAATGTATTTTATAAAAGTTAATCCGTGTTCTAATATAATAAGTGGCAGAATTATTATTAGGTTTATAAACTTCACATTCGTTCGCCTCATGTTTCTCCGCCTCAGATATTTTGTCCCGAAATGGATAATAAACCAGGAAAATAAACCGGACCCGATGCCATTAACTCTCGCTTTTTTGGACTGGAAAACTAACTTATTTGTTTTCCATTAATAAACCAAATCTACTATAAACTCCATTAAAATAAATACTTAATTAACAAGGTCATCCCATGATGAAAGATAAGAACATCGATATTATCCAAGATGACATAAGTGCCGAGCTACAAAATCTGTTCAAAAGTCCTGATTAAAACAATGTGGCGATACAACGCTGTAAGCCCCCTGCGATAGATTTCGGCTTTCTACGGCCTTTCAAATGGTGTTCACAAAAGTTTTAGTTATCAACCGCACCCTTTAAAATATTAGAAACTCTTCATCAGATCTCTAATTCTACTGCCAATAAAGAAGTAGAAACCAAAACATATTGTCTTTTATTTCTATTTCTATGTTTCTTTTCGCTGAAATGCACGGACTTCCAAAACTGCAAGATGCCTACTCCGCAATCCTATATTTCAGCTAAAAGCGGGAAAGAAGGCAAATACAAAGCTAAATAGAGGCGGTTATCTGCTGGATATCACAACAGACATCCGACATATTTCGGGAATCGATGACAACGTTGCTTAAATGCTTCAACGAGTTAACGCCATCGAAAATACAAGGAAGAATAATTTCAAGAGGTATGGCAGAAGCTTAGGATCTACTAGATAATATGGACTCGGAGCAGATTTTGAAGAGATGTACAGCGATGGGAAGACGACGCTCTTCTGCGACATTTCCACCAGCGCTTTCAGGCCGCTCGTTCCATTTGCGACCATTAGAATGACATGATCAATCGTGTGAACCCGTAATTGTCAATAATCTGGTGTGTGACATCGCACACTCTCCCTTTGTACCAAAAATGATGAATGGAAGTATATTGGCCCTAGGTCAACTAAACTGACCGAATTCCGATTGGACGAATAACACAACTGGCCAAATAATACGATTGTCCGAAACACGATTGGCCGAATCAAGATTGGCTAATAATACGATTGGAGGCTCTTCCGGCATTGCAGTCTCGAATTCCAGCACAAAATTCCGTTTCTTGGGTAATACGCACCCAAAAGTTGAGAGCACCCACAAGTCTACAAAATAATTTTGGAAAACCTTAAAGTGAAGTTGATCCAGATAGCTGATACCCTAAAGATAGCAAAGGAACATATTGGACATATCGTGAATAAATAGTTGGGTAAGCGAACAAAACGATTTGATGATTCTGAGCAGTGTTTGGAGCAGTTCTATCGTAATAAACCGGATTTTTTGTGTCCAAATTGAAGAAACAGTGCTCTTTCATTTCACACCGGATTCCAATCGATAGTCAGCCGAGTGGACTGCACGTGATGAAGCGACTTCAAAGCGTGGAAATACGCAAATTTCGGTTAGCAAAGTTATGTCATTGCCTGTACCTGTGAGACTAACTATCTGACAATAGGTCCTTCAAATTTCAAGTCGATTCGAATAAAATTGACTGAGATATGAGCGTTGAAATAGTAGAATCCTTTGCGTAGACGACAAAGAGCTCATGCTATGTTAAAAACTATGCTTTTAAGCATGATTATAAGCCACTACCAACAAAGATTTTATATGCCATCAGATCCATATATATGTAGTACTGATCTCAGTAAACAAACTTTACTTGGTCGATGTGTTGGTAACTTCAATCAAATTAACAACGAAAGTATAATCAGCCCAAATATCGTGTCGAGTGGAGTGATTGTTGTAGTTGTCTCAGGAAGTAGGTAGGAAGACGCGATTGTTAACTGTCAAATTAGTTTGTACAGTCACATATACGTCAGAAAACTAAGTGGACAAAAACTTGTACAGTTCGGGTGTACATTTTAGCACGATGGTGGAAGAACTTCTCTAGGAGGTCAACGGCAGCGTGCACGGTCCCAGTTAGTGTGGACCACCGAAAAAACCGCTTGTTTGGAAGCTGAAAGGTAGCAGCCCTACCTCCAAACTAGGAAGCAATAGGCTGATAACCTGTTCTGCCGAATCGTTTCTTATTAACGAATCATCAACTACTCGGATGCGGACTGGAACAGCTACGACGACCCTTGGCTATAAACACCGGACTCTTAGCAGCCCTCGCCGTCATTCTCCGCGGTGACAGTATTGTCACTCTTGGCGAATTTAACGTCAAAATAGGGTCCGACAATGAAGGGTTGACCCATGTAATATCTGGGGGAAATAAATGAAACGGCAACCTCTTTGTTGAATTGTGCAACACTCAACAATTGTTAATCGCCGGTAAATTATTCCCCCACAAGACCTGCCACAAAGTCTCATGGCCCCTGACGGCTAGACGGAGAACCAGATAGACCAATTCGCCATCTCCAAAAGGTGACATAAGTGTACTTGATGTGAGGAACAGGCGCGGAACACCTTATGGTGGTCACTCTAAGGTTGCGAACGGCTGCTGTAGTGCACAGGCGACCCAATCGATTGCTACACTCCCTAGAAGTTACTAGACTAAAAATCCCTGAGGTCAAGCAACGGTTCTGCAGTAAACTGAAATCAACCACTGTCTGAAAGGTGAGTAAGTATTTGTAACGCTTTCCGCGTGCACGGCACCGCAGACGGGAACACTGGGTTCCAGACGAGACCTTGCGTCTCATCTAATGCTATAGCTATAGCAAAGCAGCCGGAGCAGACAATATCCCAATATAACTCGTCAAAGCGGACCCGTCACTTTCAACGGAGATCCTACTCCCCTTGCTAGTACAGGCATGGTAGGACGAGTCTATTCCTGGCGCTTGGAAGTCAGGAATAATCGTTAAGCTGCCCACGAAAGAAGACTTGGGCAGCTGCGATAACTGGAGATACATAAGATACATTAGGCATATCTCCAAGATGATATTGAGCCACATTCTTCTTCATAGTTTGTAGCAGTACTGAATAATTGTATAATATTATAGAACTATTAAATTAAAATAAATATGTTGTGTTACGTGTTTTTCTGTCACACAATCAAATGTAACCATTCTCTTTCACAGCTTCCAAACTTTTATTCGAATCAAGAGCTCTTAGAGACTCCAAAATCACTAGTTCTCATCGATACGGCAATATTTGATGGTTTTGAGTACAGAATTGCGCTACAGTTATGCATTTTCTAGTAAGCTTTCGATGTCTACAACATTTAGCGTTCTTAACTCCAAATCAGAACTGTGGTGAATATCTTAGTGCTATTAATCCACTAGTACTATCCGAAAACAGCTGTCACTGCACACTGTAAATATTATTTTTATTCAGATATTTTGCGAAATAATTCCGACGTTCCAATGTTATAGCTTTCCGTGTTTGCATGGTTCTTAGTTTGTATGATTCCGATGTTATATTTTCCTATATTACGTGATTCATGCGTTATATGTTTCATACGTTAAAATTTACCTAGGTTACATTGTCCACCATTGATTAAAATAATTTAAAAAATGATGTCCAAGTCTGGAAATCGCCTGAAAATGGGATATCTATTCGGGGCAATTTCACGTCTGATTGCTCCTGCCGTTGTCTTGTTGAAATTCGACCAATCAAAATCAGAACATAATATAAAAAACTCACATTTATGACCGTACCTGGTTGAAAACTGATTACTCAAATTGTTTTACTCTAATTAATACTGTTAATCCAACCTCATAAAAAACATATTTATTTTTCTCTTACTCCCTTTTTCTGGCTCTGCAAGAGGACCTCGTTTCAATTTCATGTGGAATGAATTATGTATAAATTATACCGTTTTTGATAATTCGTTAACAAACAACTGTAGTGTGTACTCGCTTCTTTTTGATGACACACGATCGGAATAGGCTCCTTTTTTCCCCCGTGACATACTCATAAATTATGTATACAGCAAGGTCTACAAGTGCGCCGGTGTATGCTCATTTGTTCGTTTGCATGTTCGCACAAATTTCCATAAACAACGCAATCCTCTTTTTACCTGGTTTATGGTAATTCATAATAATTTGAATATAACAGAAAAGTATTTTATTACCCAGCTCCACATGACTAATAATATATTATCTGTTTTTACTTGAGTGCTTTTATAAATAAATTTTGTATACATCACAGAAAAGCGGAAATGCCGCAAATATTTAAAATAAAATAAATATAGAAATTATTTAGCAGCTCATTATCGATAGCTGTTGAACAGCTCCACAGCCGACAGTGTTTTGCATGTAATCCGGGAAGTTACTCTCTAGAACACGCATTCGGCTACGCTTGTAGTCGGCCATTGCGTGTGTGGCCAACTGACAAGTTTGACTTCGATACACAACCTTGAAGTTTTCCTCATTAAAGCAGGTATTTGTATCCCATCGATATACCTCAGATTGACCTTCGTATCGGAAGAATATTGCACTGCCATTATCCGTTCCGATGACAACGAACTTTTTCGGTTTCACTCCGGCAACTAGATAAGAAATTTTGGATTTTAGATAGAGTTTATTGGGTTGCAATCAAAGAATTACCTGTGACACGTCCTTGTGTGTTACCCTTGCGCAAGAATTCGGTTTTGATACTGAAAATACGATCTGATCCCAGGTAGGTGAAGAACAACACTGTGCTGCCACAAGATTTACGTACCAAAGCTAAATAGAGGACGTCGCGTCGAGATGAACCATGTGTTACAGCCTTTGGTAGTACTACTCTGAATCCTCGAGTTGCCTGCACATCAAAAACTATAATCGATCGAGTGGAAGCATCGCTGATATAGACAAAACAGCGGTTATCAGTGTTGGCATAGTCTACGACCAGATACTGCAGTCTCGAGTTCGGTGAGGTGAGTCCTTCCAGAGAAAGGGTCTTGAGAACTTTTCCGGTGCGAATGTTGAATGCAATCACCTTTGGCGGACATTTTCTAACAGGTTGCTCCAATGTGTTTACGATGCCAACGTCAAGCACCCACAAGATATCATTGTGATCAAGTACAAGATCCACGACAGACTGCATGGCCTTACAGTTACCCTCCTCCTGCATGCTCCAGCACGGGAATGGCGTTAGAGTTGTTTGACAGCTACCCGGCTTGATTGATGACTTTACCAGAGTGGCTGGTCCACCGGTCTTGTATCTTGGTAAAGCCAAGAATACATCGTCTTTTGACACCTGTGCCCGAGTTGCTATGATGTTCTTGCTTATATACTTACCGGAAATCTTGTACAAAGCTTTAGTCGATGGACATGGCCAGCTAAACGAGGCACCGGTCCACTGTTGCTGTTGCTGTGACGTCTTATGTGGAACCAATGGTGTCAGATGAAACGGAGAGCCAAGGTGTCCATTAACCAATGCCACACAAGCCACAGTGAATACGAAGATGAACTTCATCTTAAGATAAAAAAAATTAAACCAATATTAAGGAACATTAAAACTAGCTCCTACCTCGACTGTTTCGTAAATATAGCTTTTAAGCGATTTTCTACAACCACCTCAACACCTTCTTTTTGTAATTAAGATGTTTCAGATAAAAGACTCTTCTTATATAATATGTTCGTACAACCGATGTGCGCTCTGAGATCATAAATAACAGAAAACATAATTTAGCTGACAACCATGAAAATGTATTTTAAAATGTTGTGCACTCGAGTCGCACGTACGTACCGTAAATATTTTTGTTTGTTGTTTGCACTCTGAAACTATGTTTCACAGTTTTGCCGGTGAATGTATGTTTACTATATATAACTTATATATTATAAATATAAACTAAATGTATTTAGTATATTATGCTGTTTGACTGCAAGATGCGCCGGCATGTGTTATTGTTTAAATATATGTTATTGAGGTTTCAATGGCATTTGCTCAGAAATACATATACATATATGAAAATTGTTATTTATACTTCAATATAATTTCCAAATAATTTTCTGGAATTTCTTGTAACCAAGCATGACGCATTTTTTTTTCATTGTCATTCGCAACAAAACCAAATCTCATCGTTTTGCAATAATGATAACAAATAAATCCAGATTTTTTTTATTATACAAATTAAGAAAAGTACATTAATTCATGTGCAGAGTTTGAAATAAATTATGGGTTATTTATAATCGAATGAATTTTATTATAACCTATAAATTTGTTGGATTTGGATAATTTAAGGTATCGGTCGTTGCGTGAAGATCCTTTTGATTGTATAAAGACGACGAGACTCGCAGTAATTTGCGTTTCAAAGGCATTATATATATTGAGGATTGTCTGCTTTGGATAATTTTAATATTGAACGCAATTCATTGACATTATGGGTTTATATTTTATACACATTAATTATTGAAATTAAGAGAGGTTTATTTTTATATGACATAAGGGTGAAATATATTCCAATATAATATATACTTTTTTCATGAAATTTTAACTGATATCTTCGAGGCCCGGTGATTTATCTTCTTTCAACGTTATTAAAGTTAGGTTATGTGGAAATTTGTGCGGAATATTATCAAAGTTCTGTTGGATTGAAAGAAATTTCGTTATCTTTTGTAAATTGAAAATTTTTCCGTAGAAAATAGGATTTTTTGCTTTTTTGATATTTTTATATAACAAAAATCATCAATAACCCATTTTCTCTAGAAGTAAATTGTCAAATTTTACATTTTCTATAGAAGCAAATGTTCAAAGACCCATTTTCTATAGATCAAATTGTCAAAGACCTTTTTTCTATAGATGAAAATTTTCTATAGAAGCAAATTCTCAAAGACCCATTTTCTACAGAAGCAAATTGACAAAGACCCATTATCTATATAAGCAAAAAGACCCGCATTTTCTATATAAGCAAAAGTTCAAAGACCCATTTTCTATAGCATAAAATTGTCAAACTCCCATTTTCGATAGAAGCAAATTGTCAAAGACAAATTTTCTATAGAAGCAAATTGTCAAAGACCCATTTTCAATAGAAGCACATTTTCAAAGACCCATTTTCTATAGAAGTAAATTGTCAAAGACCCATTTTCTATAGATGCAATTTTTCTATAGAGGAAAAATGTCACTGACCCATTTTCTATAGCAGAAAACTGTCAATGACCCATTTTCTATAGAAGCAAATTATCAAAGACCAAGCAAATTGTGAAACACTCATTTTCTATAAAGGATAATTGTCAATGACCCATTTTAAATAGCAGAAAATTGTCGAAGACCCATTTTCTATAGAAGCAAAATGTCAAGGACACATTTTCTATATCAGTAAAAAGGCCCGCATTTTCTATAGAAGAAAATTGTCAAAGATACATTTTCT
>JANSTU010015754.1:0-14443 GCA_027564075.1 Bolitophila hybrida | reverse complement strand
GGCCAAAGACAAATCGTTTTACAAAAAAGGTGTCGAAATGCTAGAGCGGCGTTGGACTGATTGTATCACTCTTGAAGTAATTAATGTATGTTGATGAATAAGATCGAATTTTGCCAAAAAAATGTGTTTTTCTTAGTTATCCTTCGGACTTATTGAGTGATGTGTTATTATTGTTACCTTCCTTAAATTTCTAGTTTGGAAAAAAACTATTGTTTTAACGAGTTTTTTTCAAAATTACTAGTTTTTACATTTGCGGGAACTCCAACTCAAAAAGAAAAGAACCGATCATTATGAACATTGAAAGTATGATTATTTATAAACTTACGAAAAACATGAGCCATCTTTTGGGATGATATTATAAAAAAGGTAATTTTGTTATTTTTGAATTAAATTATTCAATAAAAAAAGTTATGCCAAGCTGATAATACGGATAAATTAATTCTATAATATAGTATACACTGTTGTGTTTATGACATATTGTTTTATAATTTTGTTTATAAACCAATATGTTCTTACATACATTTAATAATAAAACTACAAAAAAATACTGGCCACAACAATTATGTATACTAATATATTATATATTATATTATACCATATATATTCTGAACTTAGGTCATATGTGTGTTAAACAGATAAGACACATTGCGACCTCGGTCATTCATAATCGAATTAGTCGTTTCGTAGTTCTTGTCATTGATACACGTCTTCTTGTTTGGTGGATTCGTGTGTAGACTGTACAAATTGCGAGAATACAAGTTCAATTGTGATCATAGTCAAAACTATGTATTATTTATAGTGAATAAATTTAGACACTTAATTGTTACCTAATTGTATATTAACATGGGATCCCCGCGTGTAGCATTTATTTACCTTATAATTACAAGTATATGTGCTAATAGTTTAAATCTATCGTCAGCTCAAGATAAGGATGAACTTTGGGATGCACTCTTACGACGTAACATCAGTCAATTGAACATAACAAATTCTGCTGATGAAAATCCCGTACATGCATCGGACGTCCATTTATTAGAAAATCATGAATTAGATTTGAATGGGGAAGTGTATAATGAGACAATTTCGAGTAACTTTGAAACTTCGACAGGTTATAATGATATAAGAATGGAAAATATAGATACGATTCCGATTCAGGACAGCAGTAAGGTGAAAAGAGAACAACAACCGTTCCAAATTGTTTTGGCAAAGGACTTTGATAAATTTATTCCTTCCCTCATGAAAACAATCGATTCGGACCAACTTCGGATTAATGAAAATTTAGACGGCACAAAGACCATTACAGATATGACTCGTAAACCAAGCGAAAATAGTGGTCGACCTAAACCAGGACAAACAAGTTTGGTTATAGTCTTTGATGGGACCGGTTCCATGGAAAGATGTCTTATACAATTGCGAACTGGAGCTAAACAGATAATTGAAAAGTTTTCTGGTCGACCGGATAATCCCATTTATAATTATATATTTGTTCCATTTCGAGACCCGCGTATGTTTTTTTTTAACTTTATAAAAGCAACAGGATACATTTAATGTTTTTTTATGGTTTAGACATTGGTCCTGAGTTGGTGACAACAGACCATTCTGAACTGCTGGACGTACTGGACAACCTAAAACTGTGGGGTGGTGGTGACTGCCCAGAATCTGCATTGAATGGAATCACTGCTGCTTTGAAGCATGCATTGCCAAAATCATTTGTCTATGTTTTTACGGATGCCATAGCTAAAGACTTTTCGCTAGATAGCCAAGTGTTATCATTGATTCAGAGAAAACAAACAACGGTACTTAGAATTGAAGTATTTTAAATAAAATAAATACTATTATTTTTCAGTTGACATTTTTAATAACTGGTTTCTGCAATTCAAAACTTTCGCCAGGATACGATGTGTTTGTCAGGCTAGCCGCAGCCAGCAATGGCCAAGTTTATGATCTACAGACACAGGAAATTTCTGAAGTATATATTTTGCCTCATTTTCTATTAAATATGTCAATATCTCCGCCATTCAGGTTCTCAACGACATCAAAGAAACACTAAACTCACGACGCGTCGCTTTAAAGTATTTAGACGCCCAAGGACCGAAAAACCACTCGATTGAACTTTCCATCGACGAAAATCTCAAGGAGTTTAGTGTTAGTGTAGCTGGTCATAAGCCTGAAATAAGCGTAATTGATCCACAGAAACAGTCGTACATCAATCCAAAAGCCAGCGTAGATCTCGAGAATCTTCGAGTAGTTAACATTCAAAATCCCATTGCGGGAGAATGGAATATAAAAGCCTCGTCAAACTCTCCACATTCCGTTCGACTAACGGCGCTTAGTGATGTTAATTTCAATTTTGGATTTTCGCGAAAACCACCAGCAAAAATCTCGGAGACAATGTTTAATCCAATATTAGGTAAAACTAAAAAAAAAAAATTAAAATAAAATATTATAAATTACCTAATGTTTAGGTGAACACAATGTTCTCTCAATCTCACCGTCGAATTCAACGCTCATTAATAATTTGACTTCCGTTCAAATATCACTTTACTACGAAAAACCAGAATTGCAAGAAAAACCAATTACATTTAAATTAAATTTGAAGAAAATTATGGACAATACTAACAAAAACGATCTGTTAGACGAAGATTTGTATGTAACCGAACCATTCCAACCTCCAAGACAGCCATTTAAAATTGATGTAGGCTTAGTTTTAAGTCATTACTAAGATTCCATAATTAAATGTTAGTGTTTCTTAGATTCATGGTTACGATAGAGATGGAAATATACTTTCAAGATTGCTTTCCACAGTTATCCAGTCGACGGATGATAGTATGCAATATAAATATCTTATTTGAAAGGATTATTGTTTATAAGATTTAAATTGAAGGTGCTCCTGAGGTGTTTATGCAACCCAATTCTATAACCGTTGATGATTCAAAATCATTTCAAATGGACTGTTACGTGCAATCATCTATCCCGATAATGGTTCAATGGAAGCAAAACAATAATGTTATAAGGGAATATGAGTTCAAGTGAGTAGATTTCTTCAACATGTAGATTTAAAAAAAATTATGTTAAATACTAATTATATCCTTAAGCCAAACTAACAAAATAGAGTTCAAAGTTGATTCGGCTTCATCCAGTTGGTCTGGTAGGCACACGTGTTATGCCGTTAACCGAAAAGGTTTTGCGGAAGCTTCAACTCATGTCAAAAGTAGAATTTGTGATATTTTATATTACATTTTACTAGAATTATATAATTTGCAGTTATTAAAACTATTAAGATGAAGGTATCTGTATATCCAATCGAAAATGATTATGCCGAAGGAACGAAAGTGTTTATCGAGTGTAAGGTGACACCCGCAGATACAAATACCAGAGTTCAATGGTATTTTAATAGTGAACCTATTTCGGATACTCGTTTACAGGTAATATTTGGCAATATATTATAAAATTAGGAAATCTTTAATAAATAACACATTATAATCTCTATTAACATATTTATATGCAAAGTAATTAAGATACACAGATTTTCTAAAAATCTATTCAATTCCGAAGGAAACAAAGGTTTACTTGTCGAAGGCTTATTAATTTTATTTCATTGATGTTGTTTAGTCGAAGACTGCAATGCAATAAAATAAAACATATTTTTACGATATAATGTAAACTAAACGTTGCCACTGTACTGTAGCCAATGCGTCCAATTAGTGCAAAGCGTATTAGTAATTGATAACTGGTTCAATATATTGAACATTATCCCGGCCGGCGGAAAGCTAACGAGAAGGTAATTAATTTTCAGGTATATCCATGATATACGAGACAATGGCACGACCTTCTGATTTGGTCTTCTGTATGTAGTTTTAGGTTTGTTTTTCACGTCGACGTTTGGTATGTGGCCTTCTGGATGGCTCGATACTCTAGCAATGTGCCAAACAGTTGGAGGAAGATTTTCATTCACACATACTCTCCCTCAGAGGAAGTGGACTCTGGCAAATGGAAACCCACTATGACAAATATTTTTGGCATTAGCGAATAGAATCTCACGATGATTGAAACTTAACCTTCATCGTCATGCAGAGTGCTCCCAGATAATAACGCCAAACTAAGAGAGTTGGCATCCTACATTTTAAAAGCCAGACAGACGCGTGTGCCGGGAAAGCATAGTAAGTAATTCAAGTAATTACTGCCCGTCTATGCTTGATATTATCGGGAATGTTTGCGTTTTAAAGTCTAGCTTTAACTCTCATGATGTTGCAAAGTTTGTATGGACAGAAGACTTTGATTAGAGTTGGTATCTCATTTTACGAATGAAGAGCCTGTGCCTCTCCACAAAAAAATGTCCATAGCGGCTTCTCGTTGTAACATTGATTGCCATTATTAATATCGCTTAATTTTAATGAGACCAACGAGGTTGCCATTTTCTATTGGCCAGAGAGTGGTTTGTCCTCTCTGGTTTGGGACAAGCTCATCCTAGCCAATTGCAAGTGAATTAGTGAATTATAACGCCGAGAGAGTGTTGGGATTGCTATATCTCGCCAAGCCAAAGCTAGCTTAATTTTGTGGTCAACTGTTTCGGGGGGGATCATGACATTCCCCATTATAAACTTATTAGCGGGTAAGGCAAATTGGTACAGCGACCGGACGGCGTACGATGCTGATGTTAGGCCTACATGACTGTGGTTATGGCAAACAGCTGTTAGTCCCATTGTATTTGGTGAGCTCATTGTCAATGTCAGGGAGTGCGTTTATAACATCTCCCAAATTGCGCTTCACTTTTTTCTCAGCAATATCTGGTTTATGAGTATCTGCTCTGCAGAGATGATAGAAGGGTCGCGTAAATTTCTGACGATGAACACTCGGCTGCCATTCGATGTAAAGTGTGCTCCCGGAATTTACCAGCAATTCCATGCTTTTTCTAGTCTTTACGGCGAAGTGGCTTACCTGGACGACATTATTGTCACTGGAAGAATCTATGAAGAACACCAAACAAACCTTTTCGCATTTCTAAAACGTATTGACGATATAGGTTTTCGTCTAAAACTGGAAAAGTACAAGTTTGGATTGGCTGAAATCCATTATTTAGGATTTAACATCAGCACACAAGGACGACGCCCAGACTCTACCAAGATCGAGACAATCCAGAAGATGCCAGTCTTACATGATGTCTCAACACTCCGGTCATTTCTGGGTAGCCTTACATATTATGGGTCGTTAATGAATCATATGTGTGTATTACGGGCTCCTTTAGATGAGTTTGAATTTATATCATGCGGTACAAAAGTTCTACAGCATGATTGAAGGCCATTTTATACTACAGACCTACCACAAGCCGTTACTCTCAGACTACAGCTCCAAAAAGGGTGTCCCAGTATAAACGACAAACCGGATTCAGCGCTGGGCATTGATACTGCTCTCATAAGATTTTTCAATTGAGTACATAATGACAATATTCCGGTGACCAATCACGCTGAAATGCTATCCAGGTTAATTGCTAAACAGATAGCAAAGTGTATTTGCTCATTATGAAGCTAATATTTTTACTGAGCCATTACACGAAGCAAATAATTATTAGAAAATAAACTGCGTAGAAGTATATAAATCATATTTTAATTCTTTCTATTCATAAAAACTAGTTTTTTGTGCGATAAATCCGTGAACAAAATAATTTGAGTGTGAAAATTACTGATACCGAAGAAGAAGATGCATTATTGGTTTGTCTTTTTGGCCATGCCTCAAAGCTCCAACAGGAGTAGCTCAGCCTTATGTCCCACAAAGGGATTAAAGGACACTTTGAGACGACTATATCCGAAAATTAATGTTCGATAATTATCAAAGCAAATATTTTCTATGAAAATTACTACATTAGTAAACACGATAGCAAATAATTTTCGGCAAATAATTAAAGCAAATATTTCATTATTACAAGAACAGACAAATATTTGCTTTGATTTTAAGCAACTATTTGCTTCGTGTAATACCTGCTTTAGTTAGGATAGTTGAAGAGCTTGATCGAGGTATCTGGTCACTAAATCTCCAATCTTCTTCGGTATGTGAAGATGCAAATTGTCATTGAGAGTAAATGTTGCGCGAAAACGATCCATTGTTGCTCGGATGGAAGACTATGGCAACCGTAAAATAGGAGTGAAGCACGTTAAAGTTCGCAAACTGAACCAGGATTGTCGACAAATAAATTACAATTTGCATTCATGGTGAACTGGCAAACCTTTAAGTAGAATTTACATATGTGTTGCCAGATTTCAAGGATAGTATTTTTGTCAATATTGGAAAAACAAAAGTCTTACTTTTTTAACTTGCAGATATATTTTCTTTTTTGTTGGTAAATAATAATTAAAAAAATGACGACTTTCGGCGGCAAATTTTGTATAATTACTATGAAGGTCGAAGGCTCCCTCAAAAAAAAGGAACATCATAATCTTTATTTACAAATAAATTACACTTTTAAATATTTTCTTCTTTTTTACAGGCAACTGAAAATGGTATACATATTGGTAGCATTCACAGAGATCAAGCAGGAGAATACAAATGCGTTGCTACCAAAGGGCTAGAAATACAATCAGCCACCTCAGTTCTTAATGTATTATATGGACCTGATTCCTGTTACGAAGAAGAAAGTAAGTAATTTTGTATTCTTTATAAATATTCACTTATATAACATTACAATTATATATCATACAGATATTAAATTACCGTACTCTTCAAGCATAACACTGAATTGCAAAATATCGGGATTTCCTAAACCCAACATAACTTGGTTCTATAGACATAGCTCACAGTCTAGTGAAAATATGGTTATGGCACAATCCAAACATCTGACAATCTTGGATTTTCAAATAACCAATGAAGGATTTTACTCTTGTAGACTAAATAATGGAATTACAAGTATTTGCGCAGATCAGGCATTCACCTTATTTGGCATTGCAAACGGTATGAAATATATTGCTTACAACAGAATAAACAAACACATATTTTAACTATTACGTTTAGAACCTCCTGTCATAGTAAGAACGGCAAGCTCCAAGGTTACGGTTCGATTTGGCGATGATTTGAAAATTGAGTGCAACTGTAAATTATGTATGCCTATAACGGATTATGCATGGTCAATAAATGACAATAATCTTGAAAAATATGATAACGTACAAGCACATGTTGCGGACCAGTACAGTTCCGAAAACATTTTTAAATACACATTAAATATTTTTAATGTAACTGAGACTAATGGTGGTCATTATAAATGCCGTCTGGGCAATGAACATGGCAGCGATGAGCTTGTTGTCGAAGTTGAAGTTGAATTGCCTCCAACTATTCTTAGTTTATCAATGACTGATGTAACTAATGTTGTCCGAGAACGAGACACTGCCCATATAATATGCGAGGCGAATGGCAACCCACAGCCAATAACAAAATGGACAAAGGATAACAAACTTATTGTTTATAATGAACGCATGTAAGTAAGTTTTTCCAAAACATAAAATTAATAATATAATACTGAATAAATATAGCTACCAAAATAACCAAACTTTAACTGTAAATGATGTCAAAATATCTGACGATGGCATCTATCGGTGCATAGCAAATAATCCTCTTGGTGAAATAAGCCAAAATTATACCTTACAAGTTGTTGGTAATAATGATCAATATTATATATAATTGGAAAATGTATTAATTGTAATGATTTTAGTTCCTCCAAAATTCGTATCGACTATCGATCCGATGATGATCCGAAAAAAAGGGGAAGAAGTTATTATTCCTTGTATTGTTTTTGGTATACCAACACCGAATTTGTCTTGGACCTTGAACGGACACGAAATTCCGTTAGAATATGATAAATACGTTTTTATGAACAGTACATTAAAGTGAGTTTATATAGATTTATATACCATAGCCATAGACGAGTGAGTTAACGCGTTATGGGAGAAGGCCGGTTCGGCCAGCAGACCGAAGTGTTTTTCGAATGTAGCACTTTAAATCGGATCTTGCTATTCATAACCTATATCTGAAATAGGTTATTGATTTGGAATAACGGAACATTAATGCCATCAATTTACATATCCACACACACACAGCCTGTATAGAAAAAAAGTGTATGATGGCGTTGATGATTGGCGATTCCGAATATAAATAGCAAGGTAGATCTCTGTGCATGGAGATTTCTCAAAAATATGCGCATTTGCTCTGCAAAGTTGCTAGAGTCGCGTCAGGGTAAAGTAAGACTCCTAACCATCGGGGAAGTGTTGTTAGTGTTAGAGCACAGCAACTCCAAAAGGAGTAGCACAGCACAAACAGCACATTAGCATGAATGAATCCGAGATGATATAGATTTCTGTTTACCTTTTCTAATACTTATTTAAAGATTTCAGGCTAATGCAAACGATTCCGGAATATACAAATGCATAGCTACAAATTATATTGAAAGCATATCACAGGATATTGTCTTAGTAATACATGGTGAATATTTTAATTTTAACTATTATTTATTGGAATTTATTTATTTTATTTTATTTTAGTTGAACCAAATATCTATCCATTCAAAGATGAAGTCATTGAAATACTCTCAAACAACGATGTCCAGATTTCCTGTGATGTCACTGGATATCCACGAGTAACTATAATATGTTACGAATTCTGTCATATAAAAACTAATATATTATTATATGTATAGCCAACTATAAAGTGGAGTCACAAGGGCGAAATAATATCTGATATAGAAGGATTTTCATTCACCGAAGACAACGCGAAACTAAATCTAGAGAAAGTACAACGTAATAAGGAAGGTGCTTATATTTGTGAGGCTTCCAATTTAGTGGGAACAAGTCAAAAAATATTTTATATAATCGTAAACGATCCTCCTGTTATAACATCAGAATTCAAACAAGTCGTTAAGCTTTTACCGGGAGAAAACGTTTCTTTAAAATGTGAAGCCAATGGATATCCAAATCCCAGAGTATATTGGACAATGAATGAAGGCGTCGAAGTAGATAGTAAGTTAAAGAACTAATTTATTATTGTTTAATCTAATTGGTGTTCTATATTAGGTAATATTTTAAATGTTTCGTCGGAAAGCGCTAATGGTTCAGCGAACTATACATGCAATGCCGAAAATGAATTTGGAAAAGCTACTAGGAAAGTAGAATTACGCATAATTGGTAATGTGTTTAAAGTACAAAACTGAATATTATTCTTACGCATTCTTTTGTAGATGTTCCAAAAATTGTATTGGCGTTAAATGATTTGAATATAAAGGAAGTTGTTACCGGCAATGATCTTTCCCTAGTTTGTCCATTTGATGCCAAACTAAAAGTAAAGTGGCTTAAGGTATAGACAAAAAAGCTTCTTTAAATTCATTATAATACATTTTTTTTGAGCTAGGATCACAAAGATGTATTATCAATCAGAGGATATCAAACTAAACTTATTTTACCGTTCGTTACACAAGATAGTAGTGGAAATTATACATGTATCGTTGAAAACGAAGCAGGTGTTGCGAATTTTACATACACAGTTAGTGTACTTTCTACCCCAAGCATTGTAATGGATGATGACTACGCTTCAAATGACATTCTACCACAAGAAAATGATTCTGTAGAGCTAACGATACAAGCTGGTGAGCTTTTCAGTGTGGAGTGTATGGCTTCTGGAAATCCAAAACCGCAGGTAAGTAAAATCATATATATTATATACAAATACATTGTTTCATCAATTTATTAAAGATACTTTGGCTAAAAAATGAAACAGTCCTAACAAGAGTAAAAGAACTTCGGATTTCTAACATACAAATATCTGATAGTGGTTTCTATAAGTGCGTGGCATCGAACAGTCAAGGTTCAACTGAAAAAGTCTTCAATGTGGAAGTCATCGGTACGAATGTGAAATTTCAGCAACATGTTATGCAATTAATTTATATTTGTAGATTCACCAAAGTACATAAAAGGTGATTTTGAGCAATTCATTGCAGTCGACATTGGATCAAACATAACTCTTGACTGTACGATGATAGGAAACCCAGCCCCGAGAATCACTTGGTCAAAAGATGGGTATGATTTTTAAAAATGAAGTTATTAACTAGAGATAAAAGTTTGTTTTGAAGTTTGCAATTGAACGACTTGCATGAAATCTGGCATACTTTTAACGCTGAAGCCCAGGACAGTGGTGACTATACTTGCATGGGTAGCAATCAACTGGGGATTCTTAAAGTTGATTTCCATGTAGTTGTGTACAGTATGACTGTGCATTTCTAATATAGTAATTAAAATTAAAACAAAACTATTTCAGGTACTCCAACTATTAACTTTATCAGTACTAATATGACTGTACTTAAAAACAGTTCAGTAAATCTTGTATGTCAAGCCGGTGGAAATCCAAAACCCATTCTTACGTGGACATTCAATGGTAAATCCTTAATCACTACATCCAGGATTCAATTTGATAAAGAATTTGAAATCAATAATGGAACTAAGATATGGATTGATACTCAAGGAAATGCTCATAGCTGGACAGATTTTCCTTTTTCTAATATAAATGCCAGTCTAGACAAGATTCATGGATTAGTTAAAAATCGAAGAAATTCAGGAGAAAGCGAAATTGAACTGGAAATAGTGATACCAGCTTCGGCGAAGAAGTCATCTGGGAGATTTGATTGTATTGCATCAAATGCGGTCGCCCAAGTCCAAAGAGAAGTTTATGTTGAAATCGTAGGTAATTTGTCAATCATGTAATATAAAATCTATTCATTTATTGATTTTTTGAATCGTACTTTAAGATCCTCCATCATTCATTAGTGCTAAATCAATTATCCGAATTGAAGTCTTGGAAGGACTACCATTAATAATTCCCTGTATACCTACTGGATCACCAGAACCAAACATTTACTGGTTTAAAGATGCCACTGAACTCCATCCATCGTCGAACGTACGAATTATATACGCTGGACACACTTTAAATATATTAGAAACTAATGCAAGTGATGCTGGCGTTTATCACTGTCTAGCTAAGAATAAAGCTGGACAAGTCGAATTACACTTTGAGATTACAGTCATGGGTACGTTGGAATTTAATAACTCATATAGAATGTATTCATTAATTAAAATTTCAGTTCCACCATCTATATTGAGAGCCAATTTGGAAACAAATGATAACAATTCCGATTTGGTGCAAAATGTTGTGGCTAAACAAGGTGAAAATGTCCAAATTATATGTCCTGTCATAGGGAATCCCATTCCCGCTATAACTTGGGTGCAGTTTTATAGAAATCAACAGCTTGAGACAACATCTTTAATTCTAAATGAAACCTCGCCCATTCTGGTAAGATTTTTATTATTTATATTAATATTAATACGAAAAATTCCTTTTATCGATTTAGGGGATAAGTTCCATCGAAGATACTTCGGACTATCGCTGTTTTGCCAATAATACGCTTGGTGAAGATGATTTGCTATTCCACATCGTCGTTCAAAAGCCTCCTAAATTTATTGATAACTCTATTAGTACTTCAATGCATGTAAGGTTGAACAGAGGATTTAATTTGGACTGTAGGCTGTCCGGTGGTGAACCTGAAGCCATTATCACATGGTTTAAGGTAATATATAGTTTAAATTATATATGTATTTATACAATAATTGACAATAATTGGTTTTAGAATGATAAACCAATTCAACTGGAAACGTCTTCTCAATACCTATCCACTGATGGCCAGTTTATGCGGATTGTGAATTCGCAAAAAAATGATTCCGGTAGATTTATGTGTGTGGCAGAGAATGGTCTGGGCAGTGTGCAGAAATCCTTTGAAGTTAATGTTTTTGGTATGTTGGTTATATTCTTATTGTGTAAGTATAATAAATTAACACTTTACTTTGCAACAGTTCCAGTTTATTGGTCCACGTGGAGTGTGTGGGGTGAGTGCAGTCAGTCCTGCAACTATGGATTACGAAAAAGATATCGCGTGTGCTTACAGTCGAATGGACAACAGGCAGCTCCAGAAGATGCATCTTGTGAAGGGGAATTCGTTCAACATGAAAAGTGTCAGATGTTCCCATGTCCAGTAAGCTGAAATTGAAATTTAATTACATTTAATATATTTTATATGGTTTTAGATAAATGGTGATTGGGGCATTTGGTCAAACTGGTCGGATTGTTCGCTTAGTTGTCTTTTTGAAGATAGTGAAAGCCAATCAGTAAAATATCGTCAGCGAAACTGTGACGCACCTGCTCCAAATTTTGGAGGAAGACCCTGTGTGGGTAGAGACCGTCAAAAGGAGCTTTGCGATGTTCCATATTGTCCAGTAGATGGCCAATGGTCCAAGTGGAGTGAGTGGAGCAGCTGTTCTGTAACATGTGGTAGTGGTTATATGACCAGACGTCGTCAATGCAATGAACCCGCAGCATCGCATGGAGGTGCTGACTGCTTGGGTCGACCTTCGGAGACAAAAGTATGCTCATTCGATAATTGTGCTATAAACGGAGGTTGGTCAGAATGGACGGCATGGTCAATGTGCACAAAAACCTGTGGTTTAGGTCAGAAGTTTAGACAGCGCGAATGTAACACACCTAAACCAATGTACGGTGGCCAAATGTGTACTGGACCTCCAGTAGAGGCAACAACTTGTGAAAATACCCAATGTGCTAACGCGAAAATTGTCAAAAATTATGTAAAGGTATAAACTAACACTCATTGTATATCACCATCTAACTCTCGTTTAGCCTTCTTTTTTCGAAACTACCACCCCTTCCGATTATGATGATGATGAGTATTATGACCATACATCCAATGTGAATTATACCGATCCAGAAACTCTAGATAACATTCAATCGACAGCTTCAACAAGTGATTACTACTCAGATCTTGATAACAAACCAATACAAGTCCTAATCAAAATTGAAAACTTTATACGTATTAGCGAGGACACAGCCCAGATGAGTGTTAACCTACCGAACGGAAGTGTTCTCACCGTTTCGTAATTTTTTTTTTTTTTTGTAGTCAATCGAATTCTATATAAATTGATATTATTTTGACAGACAAACCAAGAGTTTGAACAAGACAAAGTGTTCCAGAGGATTCAGATTTGTTGATGGACAATGCATTGGTTAGTTAGCATTAGCCAGTAAAACTTATTGTTTGATGTATTTATTCAATTGATTTTTAGACATCAACGAATGCGTCCGTGGCCTAAACAAATGTTCTCATCGCTGCATCAATTTGTCAGGTAGTTACAGGTGTGCATGTCCCAAAGGTAGTGTCTTATCTGCTAACGGTATTAGATGTATGGTTGACGTAAATATTCTCGAGCGACCACAACAAGATAATCCAATAGATGAAGGAACAACAACGTCTAACTGTCCTGAAGGATACTCCCAAAACGGGTTGCTATGTTCAGGTAAAGCCATACATATTTGTGTTTAAAGTTGTCAGTATTTTTAGATATCATTTCAAAATGTAGATATCGACGAGTGTTTGACAATGGAAAATGATTGCAGCGTTGATCAAACCTGCCTAAACACTAAGGGTTCGTACCTCTGTATCCCGACACGATGTCCGCAATTCTATGAGCGCGATGATCTTAGCGGTCAGTGCATCCAAATGTGTGGTGGCACCAAATCAATGTGCCAAGAGTCCGCCTCCGTTGCCCAGACCCTCAGCTACACTGTTATATCATTGAGAAAAATAAAATTCAACATGCCGATCTTGAAGCTGATTAACTATGATGTCAATAGAAAACCACTGACCAATTCTCGGTTTGAGTTTATAGAATCCAGTGTTTTGAGTGAGGCATTTTTCCTGAGTTCAAATCGACGTGGTATAGTGTACTTATATCCGAATGAAATTATCCGCCGTGAAAAGGTGTACAAATTACAGATTGTCGGAAAATCCTATGGTGATGACCAAAACTTGCAATATATTTCCAGATTTATGATTTATGTATACGTTTTGTAGCAAGTTTGTTTAAACCTTACTAACGTAAACTTTATTTATATTTTTTGAATTGTATATAAGTAGTAGTAATAATAAAATATATAAAACATGTTACAAAGAGTTATAGGTTTAAGTTTACGATATGAATACTTTTCAAATGTGATTAATTGTTGACAAAAATCGATCTTGATTGAACATTTCTAATGGGTTTAGATATTTTCAGATAATTGAAGATAAAAACATAGTAAAATTATATAAAATCCATCAATCCATATTTAGCTTCGTACCAACTTCATATTCCCCATAATTATAATACTCCAAAACACAAAGCATATGTATAAGATACGAGCATACGGCAATAAAGGATCATGAACCGGGTCCGTGTAGATAATTCCCTCAACCCAAGACGCTAAAGACAAAGGACAACGGACGTCATAAAGGGTTTTCCATAGGGACGCTCGAACTTTGACAGCTCATTGCGGCCATGTTGTTTGAGTGACAGATGTCAAATGCAGTGTGTTATAT
>JANSTU010015753.1:0-29182 GCA_027564075.1 Bolitophila hybrida | reverse complement strand
GAAAGCTGTCAAAAAGACCATCTACGAAAAAAGTAGTGCCGTCTTGAAAACCTAACCTCTAAAAAAAACACCCTGTAGAAGCAAATAGGTATTTTTTTGTATTTTTTACTATATAGGGGAGCATAAAAAAAGTAAAAAATCTGATGGTCAATTATTATTGGCAATGAGGTTGCGCTAACACCCTTTGGAATATAATATATTCTGATGCATTATTCTGGTGTCGTGACGTTGAATCTTGCTAACGCGATATTTTGTTATTATATTATATTAACACAAAGTTCATGTAAACTGAAGAGTTTTATGTGTAAAAAAAAAATTGAAAGACAACTCTTTACCAATAATATTATCCCTTATGAGTGGTGTAAAATTAATTCGTGCCAAATTTTTAGTAAAAATCTATTTATAAAACCAATGGACAATCGCTTTCCCAGGTAACACTGGAAGGGTTTTCCGAAATTTCTGTTTCTCTTTTTGAGATGGAAAAACGCGATTTTTGCGAATAAAATCAGCATAAGTGTGTGATGACTGGCATTATATTTGAAATTAATGAGACTTCGCCCATTGAAGTGCAATTCGGAGTAAAAACTTGTGTATAAAAACTTCTAACTCTAATACGCAATTTGTTTTTTTAAATTATAGTTAGTTATATTTTTTTTAAGCAAACAAACACAGTTCATTAAATATTTTGATTAAAATTTCACGACCTCTAATCCCCACGGCATTTTTTTTTGCTTTTTTATTTATCAACAATTGGAGTTATTAAGGCCTATTTGTTATATACTTATATATAATAGAATATATGTTAGTGTAGTAGATTTGTTTGTGAGTTTGTTTAGGTATAATGTAGAATGTAAATTAATGTTTATATGAAATCGTACAGATTGCATTTTTTTGGGAATTTGAGAATTTGTTTGTTTCCGTTTGTGTTATTTCCAGATGCTTGTTGTATTGTAGTTATATTTTCTTCTGCTCTGATGTTGGTGCATTTAGGACATCTTTCAATTAGGTGTATGTCATATTCGTATTCATGTTAAAACTACGGACTCTCTTCTTATTGTTCTGTCCCCTGTCCATTTTGCTATCGAGTGTTTGATTGATCAAAGTTTATTTTTATTTTCTGTATTTGTCCAGTTAGTCCGAACAAATAAGACAGGGGTTTATGGAAAGGTTTGTTAAATGCTCTAAAACTTTATTCCGTTCAGTTCTGATGTTGTTACCGATGCATCGTCATATATCCTAAACTTTTGAGAAGTTGTGCTGTGTAAAACACAAAGTAATCTTTGTACCTCGTATTTGCCATTTCCAAAAACTTCTGTTGGTATTGTAGATCTATATTGTGTTTCGTTTTTTATGAGTTTATGAAGGCTTAGGTTTATATTTATATTTATTTTCCAGGGCGATAGGGATCTGGGCAGTGGGAGGAGAATATTTGGTGTGTTTAGTTGGTATAATTGTGTTGTTGTATGTGATCTTTGTGTAAAAGATTTGTGTATTAGAAATACATTATTCGTGATAGATACTTGTGGAAATAGTTGGTGCTTTGCTTTGCTTTTTTATCCGTTGGTTTAATAATTGTTGTTCCAATAATTCTATTCCTGATACGCACTGTAAACTGTTGATGGGGCTGGATCGGAAAGCTCCTGTTGATATTCGAATAGCATTGTTGTGTACTGATTCAAGAAGTATTTCTCCTTGTGGTACTCCATTCTCTTGTTTAAAGGATTCGAAAAGTTCTACTTGAGATACATTTTTTAATATAGATTTGAGTTCAGCTAATGTGAAATTCATATTGTAGTCGATATATTTGCAGGGTTCGTTATTCAATTTTAGTTTTTCGGTAGTTCTAATTTTTTTTGACAATGTTTGAGAATAATTTATTGAGTTAAAAGTATTTTCAAAGAAAGTTCCACATTCTTTTTTTTTCATTTCAGTAATATCGTTACTAATAATTCCGTTGCAGTTCAATGCAGAAATGTAGTTGAAAGTGGATTTCCCATTTATGGCTTGAATTTTATTTCAAACATTTGTGTTTGTAGATGATAGATCAATTGATTTAACGAAGCCTTTCCAAGATCTATCTAATCGAAATTTTTGTTTGGGTTTGCTATAAATATTCTCAAAGTTTTTTTGCGATTTTATATTGCTTTTTATAATTGGAATTCTCTTGGAAAGTTCTGATTTCTTTGGTATGGTTTTAGTTGCGGCTTGTAAAATAGAGTCAGTTATAAGAGTTGATTGTTCATTGATGTCTGAAAGTCTATCTAAATCATTAAGGTTTATCAGAGATTGAAAATTTGCCCAGTTTGCATTTTCAATGTTCCATCTCTGTCTACGTTTAATGATTTTACTTTCATGGAGAGATAAGACAATCGGAAATGGTCACTTCCACAAAGATCGGAGTGAGTATTCCAATTAAATAGGTGGTTTAATTGTGGGGACATTATTGTAAGGTCTATGGCTGAGAATAATCCTCTAAAGGCGGAGAAGTGCGTGACTGAGTTTGTTGGATTAAGTATATTTAAGTTCAGATCTTCGACATTTTTTTCAATAATCTTGCCCTATGTTTATTGATCCCCTTAGTGGGTTATGACTATTGAAGTCACCAAGTAAAATAAATGGTTTTGGTAATTGGTTTATTAATGACATTATATCTTGTCTTGTAAAAGGGTAACTCGATGGGAGATATTGCAGATGGAGATTTTAATTGGGTACCAGATAGTTGATGCTACTGCCCATCGAGACAAACGGTGGAGATGTGGTTTGCTGATTTTAAACGTGGTCGTACAGACACTGACGAGGCTGAACGCTCTGGAAGGCCAATTGTGGTGGTTACACCGGAAAACATCAAAAAAGTCCACCAAATCGTTTCCGCAAAACCGAAAAGTGAAATTGCGTGAGATAGCTGACACTTTGAAGATATCAGAAGGGTGTGTGCACAGTGTTTTGCATGAACATTTGACCATGAGAAAGCTGTTCTCGAATTTTGCCAAAAATATATGTTTTTCGTAGTTATCCTACGGACTTATTGAGTGATGTGTTACTCCAAAGGATCTATCAGCGTTTGGACAGTTATTAAATCAAAAATATTAAAAATATTAAAATATTAAATATAAAATATTAAATATCGTATACTATCGTGTACTAAAATTTGGTATAAAGGTATCTTTAAATCTTGTGATAAATAAAAGGATTTTATGTTTTAATGATAATATCTATATTCGGTAAGTGATAAAAATATCCGTTACAATTCCATTACACAATGTTTTTTAAATCCATTTTAGAAAAGGTACGTGATTTTAACTGTTATTTGTTAATTTTATAATCCGTGGAAACCGATTTTATATATTTCCTCTTCTGCTCTTATTGATTCTATTCTATTTGTGTTGTTGGTTTGTAATTATGAATCTTATATGTCGAAGTCCATATCTGATTCTTCATTTACTGGTGTATTTGATGAATTGTGATATTTTTTGTTTGATGATTTAGTTGTAATTAGATCTGTATTTTTGTATGTGTGTGATTCTTCATTGTGTTTGTTAGTATTTGTATGTTTAATTATATTTGTGGGCTGTGCATTTATTGTGTAGTGTAATCGTGTTTTGTTCAGTTGTTTATTTGTTATTTGTTTTGATATTTTTAGTGGTGTTGGTGTCATAGGATTTTTGTGTATTTGTTTTGTTGGTTGAGTTAGTGTTGAAAGATTATTTGTTGGTGGGAGTATTATTGTGAGTATTTGGAAATTATTGGGAGTTTTTTGTAGGTGTAGGTGTGAAATTAGGATACATAGCCTCAAAACAGTTTTTTGCATCGTAGTATGTTAAGATAGCTTACTTGTTATCCTGATTTGTATTTCATATTATCACTGGTATTTTGGGCAATCTTTACTCTGATTGTTATGTGGTCCTTTGCAGTTTGTACAGCGGATGCTAGATTTGCAGGGTTCATCTTCGTGAAATTTGAAATACATTGTAAAGGGTTGGGTATAAAGATTTTAATCTGAGCTCTGTGAAATCCAATGTCGATTGATGTTGGTAAATGGGAGGATTTGAAAGTGAGGACACAAAGAGCCGTGTCTGTTAAGTCTACGTTTATCTTTCGCTTAATTTTTCGAACTGCTACAATTTGTTTGATTTTTCAGGCCTGTTAGTATGACTTCTTCACTAAGAAATTTCAGATCATAGCCAATATATGATACCTTGGAATGTGTTTAATGTTGAGTGTTTTTTTACCGTTATGTTGTACTGTCCACCGAGCGATTTCATCTCGACGATTTGTTTTGCTTGTTTTTCTGTTTTGAATTGTATAAGTAATGTTCCGTCTCGTAATCTTTTTATATATTGTATTGTTGTTGTTAGAGTCGCGTCAGGGCAAATTTAGACTCCTAATCATCGGGGATGTGTTGTTAGTGTTAGAGCACAGTAGCTCCACTCGTGTGAACTCGTAATGGTCAATGAATCCGGTCTGCGACATTGCACACTGACCCTGTATCCCACAAGGGATTACTGGATCCAATGAGATGAGAGTTTGATGTGAGTGTATAGCTCGCACAAAACACGTTTAGTCTCAAGCGTCGACAATCAACTGGCAGACGGCTATTGTATGTTGGTATGTTGTCAGAAATCTTTTTTCTGTAAGAGTTATTAAAAAAAAACATCTTATCAAACGCCCTTTGAGAAGATGGATATCGTCAGCTAAAAATACATATTATATGCAATTAAGGAAGTTTGGTGTCTTTTATATAAGTATATTGTTATTGGAGAGGTATAAATGAACTTGTGAGATCGATCAGGTGTTCGATTATTGGAAAACCAAATTTAAAAAACACCATAAGTAAGAGTACATTATTGCACCAGAGTCAGATTATGTCCACGTTTCTTAACAAAATAAAAACAAATTAAACACATTATAAGTTATAAGTATTTTATTGCACTAGATTATGTCCACGTCTCTTTATTTATAATATAATTGTAATATATACAGGTTGAAATTACTTCAAGTGAAATTAGAACAAACGCCATTATGGCGCAACAACAAATTAAAACGTGTCTAATAATAATGCGCCGTACATTTTGATCGTCTAAGAATTCTATACAAATTAATTGTTAGTGACTAAAATCGCGCATAAACAATATTTCGTGTATTATTGCTTTTGGTTTATTTCAATTTTCCATCTGTTAAGCGTCTACTTCAAGGATACAGTCACAAATGTGCTCCACTTACAACGTACACACACACACAATTGTGACTTAGCTATTTGGTAATATTCAATTGTTATTTACAAGGGAACGGAAGGGGCTGCTTTCGAGATTGCACGTGTTCACCGAGCCGCGTGCGACGTGCTACTGTTGAACGCCTTTATCACGAAGAATCCAACCACGGTGGCGGCTGCGATGCCCAGACCGGCCTTCCACCAGAGCAGTGGATCACCGGGAATCAATCCAAAGTGCTTCAGGTGACTGTGATCCGCATGAAATGTACACATTTATTAGATTTATGTAGAATTCAATGTTTTGCGATTATGTAGTAGTTCATTTTATATACAAAGAAAATAGTAAATAAATCATGCAGATTAGTTTAGTTATATCGATGTTAGTCATGCATTGTAATGATATTAGAATGAGCTAAATAGAAAACAAGCTGCATGAATTATATACATACAAATTATAAGCAATGTTCGGTGACCTAAACTAAAATCAAAATAGTTAAAATAGACAAAACATCAACAAACTATTATACAAAGAAAAACAGAATATTATGTTCAAATGACCTTTGACACGCTTCGTGCCATGTCTTCTGTGCTATCGAATCTAAAAACAATAATCTGGCTATTCGGCGCAACGGACTGTAACGGAAAAAAGTAAAAAAAAATATTATTTCTAAGACAATTTACAAGAAAATAAATGTTTTCTAAAACCTGAAAGCAAATGCATAATTCAACCTACACAGAAATACAGATAATTATTATGTACGATAAGATAACTACACGAAATATGAACCCATCACGATTTTATAGTAATATTACATAATATATATAAAGAAAAAGTGAGTTTGTGCATGTGTACGTGCTCGAATTGCGTTCGAATGAAACTTACGCCGTTTCCAAGAGTTGAACAAATCGATGTTTGTAAAACAAAATCCAAGCAGCCTGAAAACGCCTGTTTCACAGCAGATAATAAGATTAATAGAGATTGGAATTAGTATTATAATATAAATAAAATTATAAAAATATCAATTAAATATGTTATACTATAACTATAAATGACTGTAGTAAATACCCATAGGTTCTTTTATTTTTTAAAATTAAAAGCGATTCGGAGCTGTGCTTTTATAAAACCTTCTTCCAAAAATAGACATAAATCCATATCGAAAGTTACTCCGAATAAAGAAATAATAAAATTATACACTATCCACCCCTAACCCTCTAAAAACCCTTAAATGCACAGCTTCAAAAGAAAAATCAACATAAAAATAAACCTTAACAAAACAAAAATACACTCACGGAAACGCTGCCATTGTCGCTAGTTTAACGTACAAATCCTTCTTATTATGTTTCAAACTGAACATTTGTGGTGGCAGCAACTTGTATTTATGACAGAATTCTTGAGGCTGAAGTAGATAGTCTTGACGAACCTCTTCCAGATCGCATTTCGTTCCGGTGATCAACACCGGTATCTTACTCTCTGCAAAGTACTTAATGTAGATGCGAGCAATATACTCAAACGACGTGGGATTGCTAGAGTCATACACTAGACACGCAACATCACAGTGCACTTCATGCGGTTGCAACGGATCCAGAACCTGACGCATATCGATGTCACGCAGTGCCATGTGTTTTTCCTGGCCGTAGATCTGTACGGTATTAATGCAATAGTGACTGCCACTGCGAAACTCTTTTTCGGTTAGTTTTTTCATGTCTTCAGCGATCAGTCCACGACATAACGACGTCTTGCCGCTTGCTTTCGGTCCAATAACGTGACACATGTACACAGATCGACTGCTCTGTTTTTTGGCCAGATCCAGGCGACGTTCTCGTGTGACATGAATGGCAGCAGCTTGTGACTCGTTCTCGTGATTATTAAAACCCAGATAGGCAAGATACTCAAGTGTTTTCGGCAGATCAATAAGCGTCATCAGAGTCCAACGGCACATCCAACCGTGTAACGTTAGCCATCCGCGATCGTTAGTTGGTACCGTACGCCTTAGATCCGAGAAAGAAGACCAAGGCAGCGCAGGACATGCATTAAAAATTGACTTGAATTCTTCATTCGACAGGGCACCGTCTTCGTCACGATCGCTCCTCTCAAATATACTAGTCAAAAACTGTTGACCACGATGTGATAACTCCGTACTGCTGCCTGGTGGTATTTTAATATGTGGCTGTAGGTATTCCTTGCTCATCTCAAGGTTTTCGTTGTAACCAAAACGACGTAATACAGCCCAAGTGGTCTCATTCCGACCACGTTGTATAAACAAACAATGTAGAAATAAAAATCCTTTTAATGTCACTGCATCATCCATGATTCCGTCCGGAATATTTTTTGTTAAAACTGCTTTAACTTCGTCCAGAACCTGCGGTTGAAGCGGAGCATTAAAGCATCGCCGTTGGAAGTGGTTTAGCTCATAATCATTCAGAAGTCCATCACCATCGATGTCGCACACCTTGAATATACGCACCAGCGCCTTTTTACAACCATCGGTAAGCTAAACACATGATAATAATTAATAATTAAACAATTTTTTTTAAAATTTTTTACTAACGTCTTGGTCTTCCATAACATAAAGCGGCGCCGTTGGATGTAGTACTGCCTTTTGAGCATAGTAGAACATCTCAGATATGTTGTGCAGTGTCTTTGCAGAACACTCAACGCAGCTTTCAACTTCCGGAAAATCTTCCATAATGGTCAGAACATGCTGAAATACACATAAACGTTAATGAAACATTTATTAAAAATATTAAATTTTCAAATTACATCAATCGTAGAGTATTCAACCAAATCGATCTTATTTCCAACCAAAACAACGGGTTTCCTTTGGTCCAATGCTGTGCTGTCTCGAATAAAAGGCAACCAGTATGATGTTATCCGATCCAAAGAGTTTTCATCCTCCACCGAATATACGACACACACCACATGTGCCTTATTGATTTCCTCCTGTAATTGTTCGTCCGACTGTTCAGTCGCCGAATAATCTACAATATTAGTGGGAACCTGCTCGGGCGTAACGTCTGCCGGAATCGTAATTTCCTCAGCTTTGGCCGGCACATCCTCGGGAAACTCTTCACTGACCAGCGAAAGAATCAAAGATGTTTTTCCGACGCCAGCATCGCCCACAATCAGAATTCGCACATGACGTCGTGCCGAATTCCAAGTTACCATATTGCGGTGTCGTTGACTTATCTAAAAACATTGACGATATACAATTATATTCAAATCTCAATATACTTAACGAGCATCTTAGTAGAAATTTAATAAGTAGTTCGTCTAAAAATAACCTTATTCTCAATCTCAAGTAGCGGCACTCTTGAAACACTTAAATAGCAGCATCAATTTAACAAACAGAATACAATTAAACGTTTTGTTTGTTTCTAAGAAATTATTAAACAAATCTAGTTTATCCTAATTCTTAATCTTCATAAAGATTAAAACTAACACTGTGTGACCGACGCGAAGCTCTAAATAAACCTATTCACGAACTGTAACGCCATTTAGTTTGATTTGTTTCATACGCTGCAAATAAACATACGCAAACATTATTGACACTGAAAAAAGCGAAAAGTTTGGTTGGCCATTGTCCAAGTGGACAGACGACCGGACCTCATACAATACATAACCATTCAAGCATAACATATATATCAGCTAGTAAAACTCTGTACGCGACGATCGCTTATATTGTTTTCGCACATACGATGAGGTAATTAATATATATAAGTTAGCATCGGGTCATTGTGTAATCATTACGCTTTACAGGTTTTATATTTCACCGACATATACATATTTAGGAGCGTTCCCATGACAGACAACTACGCGCGGCATAACGATAACAGATATATTGCATTTTGCCTATATTATATAATATAATATACACTCCCACTCACCTGAAAAACACCGCTATATTATTATGAATACAATTGACAATTTATTTGTTGTTGTTGCTACAACAGTTCACGGTCTCCTCACCGTTTATCGATTCTCGTGTAATTCCTGTATTGTGCAATTCAATGAACTGCAGTGTGTGCAGTCGCAGTGCCGCTGCAAATTATTCTGTTTCTCACAATGCGGAACGCCTACAAAAACACACGGCGAGAAAGAAGACGAGCCCAAGCACGCCGCCGATTTTGATCGTGCTGAATGCTATGTGTGTGTGTTTTATTATTGCCCCCAGCTGGGAGCTGATGCGTTTGCATCAGAACACATTGCATCAATTGGATAATTAATACGACCGAAAACACACAGGCTAAATATTATACCACACGGTTTGACTGGGGGAGACGATTAAATGATTCACGACCACGATTAAAAAGACTTGCGAATGACGGAATGATAAATAGACACATGCAAAAGAGAATCCAATTGGGATATTCTATTTCTCGTGATTGTTCGATGGCGCTTGTACTGTCATTGCGCGATTCAAAGGCCTTCAAAGTCTACTACTGCGCGGTGCGGCATATGTAAATTTGTCAATGTCAAATGTCAAAGTGGCTGCGTACTGCAAAAGTGTTAAGGTTTTTAAGTATTTATAGTGATGTTGCAGTGACAACACTATTTACGAAGCGATTTTTTGAATAAATTCATTATTCCAGTATTTCTCCTTACCCCTACAAACATACCTGTGATAACTGCTCTTGAATGTCAGTAATTTTTATTCTCACTGAACCATACAAATCTGTGGTGGATCTAGGAAAATAAAATGCTGAAATAGATTTGTTTTGGTAAACAGGTACGAATACATTATTTCGTGCAGCAATTTTATTTAATTTATATATTATTTTCTTCAGTTTTAAAACGAAGATACTATAAGAACCGAGAACATATATATGATCCATTAGCAGGGTGGAAAACAATTTGCAGATTCGTGCATCTTCTGGAAAAGGGAACTTGCACGTTCATGCAAAATCTGTTCGGCATTTAAAAAATGAGTATCTCAAAGCATACACAATCTATTGGGTCTAGATACAGATATTATTAAATTATTTAAATATAATTTGGAATTTTCTCAATGAACGTTAACTGTAATCGGTTAAATACAATTTAAATGTATGCAAAAATATAAGATCCAAAAAATGTTCTTTATGTTTTGATGAATATGCTGAGTTTGGCTGTTCGGGTTGCAGTAGACTATAAAGTAAGAGATGACTTTGCAAGAAGTATTATCGGCAGATGCTTATACTTTATACCAAACTATATATCATTCAATCATACCAACAAGAAATAAAATAGTTCTTAAGTACGTTTTACCGATAAATTATTATTTTGTATATTTATTGATTATTAGATATACTATATTATATCAAAGTGAACTGTGTTAGCACCATCTTATGCATTTTCCCGTCAAACAATCCTTTTTGCACTCAAATGGACTTCATCTGGTTTCATGGACAGAAGGCAGATATCATAAATTTAGAATGCAGAATGTTTTGTTAGAATATATGACCAAATATATAAAAAGAACACTATTGAAAAAAATATAATATAAATCCACATAATATAGTTGAAAATGTGAACTTAGTGACGTCTTTTTTAAGCCTTTAATATAGCCCCCACTATACACACACTTTTTGATCCTACCTCCCTTAAGGATATTCTAATTTAGTTCATCTTAATTTTAAATTATAGGTAATCGATTTATTTTCATGTTTTAACGAGCCCGAAGTAAACTATATACATACATATATGATAAATTGTGTTTTGTTTTAAAAAGCCAATCTGAATGTTTTACATATAATTTATTACTACAGTCTTTTTGTGATGTTCGCGCATTTAAACGTTCGAGCATCTGAGCCAAACCTGTCCCCGAAATAATATAGCCAGAGAATACACAAATCAGAAATTTAGATTTAAAAAAAACAAATAAAATGCCAAGTCCAAGTCCAAAATTTTGGAAAGTAATTTCAAATATTTAAAAACCTGATGAATAATGGAAATGAAAAATAGAACATTTTGTTGTTGTTTTTTTTTTTTCTCTTACGCCCCATAAAGTGCATTTTTGCCTTTACTAAATTATGTATTTTTCTTTATAAATAAGTTTGAAATATAAAAAAGTTGTTTTTTTCGATTTCATTATTATTATACATTTATAAAATATTAAAAAAAAAATGTATTTTAAAATTTCCACCTAAATTAAAGATATGACGACAGTTGACAGCCTCCCTGACGATTAAGAAGATATTTGACAGCCGCCATGACGATTTTATTATAGCTGGAACTGGCAACACTGATTGCGATGTTTGCTATTTTGATAATTTCCGTCTGCACGTCTGCACACTGCATTGTTATTTTTGTTATTGTTTTGATAAGATAATTATGAAGATGGATATCCGAATTTTCTTTATTGTGCTTATCGTACTGATAAGTACCTACACTGTTTTTACTGCAAATATACCTCCTGTGAATGAGACCCCCGCAAAACTACCAGTAGACACTAACTCTGAAAAGAAATCTAATCCAATCAAAGATACCGATATATCGTCCCGAATTGTCCACACAACAGAACAAATCGTTCCATTCAAAAAAGACGATTCCAGCAATGACGAACCCTCAGATTCTACGTTCTATTTCTACTATATGTTAATCGGAGCCGGATTCCTAGCCATGTGCTTTATTTCAATTAAAGCATTGAGGTATTACAAACTATTTCGTATGTGTTTATATTTACTCCAAATAAAATTCTATTTTTAGAATACGATCACACCGAGCGGTAGCCCTCTATCAAACGGGCGGGGTTCATTTAAATCAAGAACTCGTGCGTTTGCCTTCAGCCATGGAGAATGCCGAGGATAGCGATGATGATGACGATCACACGATATTTCAAAAAGGCATGTCATCCGTTTCTGGACCAGCGTAATTTCATAAATACACATATGATTGCATTTTCCATGCTCCAGCTCTAATCCGTGTATATAAACTATAAATTGTGATTCTGAATTAGGCCAAAACAAAATAAAAAACAATTTGTTTTTTTTTATATTTTAAAAATGTTTTTATTAAATATCAACTAAAACGTTGCTAGTTTTAAAATAAGTGATGTTTTCAAATTCGTTACCTATAGATAAGAATAATTTAGTACGCAAAATTTGCTGTATAAGCAATAAACGATGGTTATTTTTTATATATTTATGTCTGAATAATTCATTTTAAGAAATTGGTGTTAATATACACCCAAACTAGAAAAAGATTGCCTAAAGCATTAGGAAATAAATGTGAATACTTAGAGTATTACTAGTTAAATTGATAAAATCTAAATCAATGGGTTCAATTGTGAAAAACTTGATCTCTCACTCGACCCAATGTATTAATTACTATTCTTCGGTAAATAACGAAATTGTTTTAGGTTGAAATCGCATACGTCTCGTATTCCGCACAATTCCGTCTGACAAAAGATTTGTCAAAACACCACCGTCACTTAGCTTGTTCCAGACCGTTTTTATTTTGTTTGCCTTTGACTCCGAATGTATTACACTAGACGTCTTTGCAACTCGGTCTTTTTGGCTACAGTTACATATAAAGAAAAGATAAATAATGTTAGAGACGAAATTAAAAGTTTTATTAATCTTACGATCTCGTCTGAACGGTCGAAGAAACAGAAGGAATAATCTGTGGCACGTTTGCTTCAACATTGGGACTGGCATGTATGGTCGTAGAATGTTTTCCATCTTCCGGATGTAACCCAATGTCTTTGCCTGTCTTCCAGCGGGTATACTGGTCTGGTTGAAAGCGTTTCACAAATGTGTCCATAGATATTTTAACTGTGTCTTTTCTGAAGAAACAAATAATTGGGTTATGTTTATACATACAATAATATTTATAAAATGAGGTTACCTGCACTGACACTGAGACGCTCTTTTGCCGTATTCAACCCAACGCGGTGATGCAAAGTTCGTGGACTCGGCGCAGTTGAAGCCATGATTGAATCCCGCATGATAGCCAAATGGGAAAGTGATCATAATTTCTCCGGGTTCTTGTGTTATTTTATTAAATGGAATATTATTTTGTTTCAGCACCTGTGGACTAATTAGTGTCATTTTATGTCTTAGATGAGCATTGCATTCTTTATGATTGGCTATGAATATACGATTGGCCAACTGTTCCAACTTCCGACCATATTCGGGTGGAATTGCGTACCACGTCTTCGGTGCACCAAAATGTAAATAATTTATCGAGTACAGATCCATATCTTCGGTGTGCCAAGCAAATGTGGTCTTCCACATACCAAAATAGAGATATGCAGTATTAACTCCTGCTATTGATATTCCGTAGTCCTTGTTAACATAGTCTAGTATCGTACCTAGATGATTGATGTTCCAAATCTTAAGGTCCGGGTCAGTCAGTGTGCCACTGATGTCAGCTCCGTATATCGGTGCAATATATGTAACATTTTTCCAGTATTTTCGTTCTAGATCATCGTAGTCAAAGTGCTTCGGTGTACTGTAGCGTTCCGAGTTGGCGATGTCTCGAAACTGTTTCACAGACAGTGGACGTCTTTGAACGTTAATTTGTTGGTAAAGGCCTAGCTTTCCAGAAACTATTTGATTTATTGGAGACGGGATATTTATGTTGATACTGTCAATATTATAACCTTCTTTGCGCGGAACCCACTTTGACGGTGGTATTACCTAAAATCATAATTATTATAGTGTCTTTTTGTTTTGTTCTCATAGAAACGGTTACCTTGACGATGCCCGCTCGATGTGCACCCTTTGATTCCATAAACTCAATATATGATGGAAAATCCTGAAATTGCTCCCAGGTGGGACGAAACACCATTATCTTTGGATGTTTTGAGTTAAGCGACATGTTGACGTTATTTTTATACAAAATATTAATATAATATTTTGTTCTCTCAAAAAGAAAACAGTAAAATATTGTTTTCTTTGACAGATATGTACTATCTTTTGTTTTCTTGTTTTCCACTTTGTGATGTTTTGCACTTTATTTTAATCATGTTTAGAACTATTGAAGTGGACGCATACTCGTAAAATTATACATTTGTGTACACCAAAATTATACTAACTTATAAAATGTAAAAGTAAACACAAATATAGAACAATAGTTTTCTTTCGTATTTTCTCATCACCATTCGCACGCTAGTCGGAGTGATGAAGTAGATGTACTGGAGAACGAGGACTGAAGATGATGATGATTTTAGTAATATATAAATAAAGTACGATTGATTACAGTTGTGCGTTTTTTCTGTTTTATCTTTTTCTTTTAGGCTGTACTACAGTGGCTTTTTCTGACGTTTACAAAAATATATACTTTTGTAGTAGAAAAAATGTATTTTTATTCCTCTTTTTTGAGATTAAGTAATTTGACGAAAAATATATTTTGTATATGAAGACAATTACAGAAGAACTACAATTCATTAAAAAATGCATATCATTGTTAAAAGGTATTACTAGATTGATCCGCTGAGGAATCAAGATATGTATCTCGAACTAATTCTAAATATCATATATATATAAACATAATATAATAATAATATATGTAATATATAATATATATATATATATATATATAATAATATGTAATAATAATATATAAACATATATCAACTTTTGCGATATCAGCTGCTAAATTATGGAATGCACTTTAACTTGATGCAACTTAATTTAACTTAATTTGTGTTTTAAAATAAAGAGTTTGCAACACTAAGAAGTTATCTAAGTAGATGGAGGAAAGTTTGGCATTAGTATATACTTAACTTAACGAATCTCTTATTTAATATTGGGTTAACATTTGACACTGACGAAACAAAATTCACACCAAAAAATATTATTAAATAACAAAATGTAAAAAAAATATGACAGAAAATGCAAAAATGCATAGTGCATAATTCAAAAATACAAAGTAAATGTTATAAAAACCAAGCTCGATTAGAAAATTGTTGTTGTTTTCCTTAAGCGTGATTTAACTTTGGAAATAAAAGGTATATAATAATTTTAGTTTTGTAACTTAGTATTAGTTTAATTCAATATGTAATTTCTTTCAAAATCCTTTTACTGCGCTTTGTATGGCATATTTATAGAGTATAGACAATAAGATAATAGATAATAAGATATATGAATTGTTTAGAATTAGTTTGAAATTATACCTTGCATATTATTTATATAGAGCTATACCGCTCAGTTGATATTAAATAAATTAATAATTATAATAAATAATTAAATAAATGATTATAAATAATAAATTTACCAAAAATTTAAGAACGAAAAGTATTTATTCCTCTGTTTTATTTATTATAGTGTGTATATAGAAAATTCATATATAACAAAATTACAAAACTTATAACTACTTAAAGCTAACATAATTATTATTATTATTATTATTACATATGTATACCAGAAGGGCGATTGTATACTTTTATCAAAAAGGTAAGACAAAGATAAATTTAAAAAAAAATGACAAAATCTTAGACTTTTATAATTCAAAATATTTAATTACTATAAATATTTATGCTGTTTGGAAATTTAATAAAAAAATTCTAAAGCAAATAACAAAAATGTATATACATAATATTAGGTAGTAGATTGAAATGTTCCATTTAATTGTATTTGTCGAGTGGGTTTGCAAATGTTTCAATCAATATGACAGATTCTATTTGGGAACTACTGTCAGTAATCTTTGTATTATTATTTACATATTTTATCCACTCCACAGTCATATTTTAATTAATTTCATAATTTCACCAATAAAATGAATCAGAAGCTATTTTATTTGGAACTGAGCACTGAGCCTATCCGCTTCGATTCTGTGAGCCAGTTGACAGACGTATTCTTTGATGATTCCAATAAACAGGTAATTTTAATAATCAATATAAATATTAGGATCATTCAAATTCATATTAATAGGTATTTGCTGTTCGTTCCGGTGGAGCCACTGGAATTGTTGTCAAAGGACCGAATGCCACCGATTCGTTATCATTTTGTATGGAAGATCAAGGTCCGATACGATCGATAAAATTCTCTGCGGACAATCGAATTCTGGCTTTGCAGCGCACCGAAATGGGCGTTGAGTTTGTAAGCTTTAAAAACAATCAGCCTCTTGTAAGTGAGAACATTGTCCATAAGGGTAAAAATGTTGTTCATGGATTTGTATGGACACATCTGCGTGAGGTGGCGCTCATCTCGAAAGTCGGAGTTGAAATATTTCAGGTGAACATGGAGAAAAAGCTGATTAAGTCTATTAAGTCCATCAGTCTGACCATAACATGGTTCTCTTGGTGTCCGGCTAGCAACCTGGCCATACTTGCTTCGAACAATAACAAGACACTGATTCCAGTGATACTGAAGAATGGAGCAATTACGAAACTTCCAAAATTAGACCGTAAACATATAATAACACTAAATAATATAATAACACTAAAAATGATTATTGTTTAGAAAACAACGGTGTTTCGGAACGTGATGTCACATTGGCCCAGATACGTGGTACATCTGCAATTGTCATCCTAAGACCAGCAACTACACCAGGACCACATAGTCATATAGAAGCCGTCATCTATTTATTAAATGGTCCCGGACTGGCTCCGGTCAAGTCCCATATTCTGCGATTAGGTCATGGCGGTAGATTCGCCATGAATATTGTAGATGATCTGGTCATTGTGCATCACCAGGCGTCCGGTACATCACTAATATTTGATATTGCTCTTTCCGGTGAACCATGTCCATCAGGTGGTACCATACATGAACCAATCACAGCCGCTAAGCCGATAAAGCCATTTTCTCTAAAGTTGCCCAGTATTTCTTTTGACAGTCAATCGATTAATTGTGAATTATGTTAGTATTACTAAATCTTATTTATTTTAAAAGTTATTTTTGAACTTTTTTTAAATTTCAGACTCCCCAAATTGGGTGCTATTTCAGCCAAATATCGTGATTGACGCTAAAATCGGATGCCTATGGTATGTGCACCTTAAGCTGGACTCCCTGTGCGCTTTGATTACTGATCGTGTGCGTTTAGTGGAATTCTTGCTGCAGCGTACAAACGGAAAACCGGTTCTATTAGCTGTTCTCTTGGATCTTATCAAAACCAACTATTCATCTTCATCGTTGACCGTTATCGAAAAAGTTTTTGACAAACTAAACGTGGTGTACGAGTATGCGTAACTAAAGTCGACATGATACTTTATGTTTATAAACTTGTTTCAATTTTACAGAAATGTTGTCAGTGCAGAAATCCAAACGCAAACCGCTCTACCAAGTAACGCTAAGACGCAACTCAAAGTTCCGACCGCACCTCGTGTGCTCATCGATCAAGAAGATCTGATAATGCATGTCTTTACTAACATTGCTGATACTGATTACATTGGAAAAGTGCTTATGATTTATTTAAATTCACTAGCCAGACATAATATTGCCGCACGTAACGATCTCAGCAAAATGATCATCGTGGAATTGGTGCGTCGTGAGAAGCTGGACACATTGCGTAAACTAATTACATTTTCACTGATCACCGAGTCAAAACCATTAGCGATATTCCTGCTATCGCTGTCAAATGTACACAGATCAATAACGCAGATTGCACTGGATATGCTGGCCAAGCTTAATGAGAACAGCGTGAGTTCCTTATATCATCGTATAACACAGTTGTAATCTAGTGATTTTCGCAGATCATTGTTGAGGTTCTCTTAAGTCAGGGTAAAATCGTCGATGCTTTAAGACTGGCCAAGTCGATGCCAGGTGCTGATACAATGTCTGCTCGCAAAATGCTTGAAGCCGCTACAAAAACCGAGGATCCAATTATTTTCTATACGGTTTATGCATATTTCCAGCAGAGAAACGTACGCCTTAGAGGTTCGCCGGATTTTCTTAAAAGTATTTGTATATTTTGAATAGAAGATTTTTTCTTTAACTTATCATTAATTTTTTTTTTTGTTGTTAGATGAGCTATGTGCGGAATACGTGGAGCATTATCAGAACACATTCTGTGCGTAATTCCAATGAAAACTAGCAACTGGCGAATTTCGAGATGTGATAAATAAATAATTGTGTATTAAAATGTAGTCAATGCGTCTAATTATTACAATAATAAAAATAAATATAATCATTAACCTCAAATACAATGGTTTAGTAGATTTTTTCTAAATGTATTGGTTCAACATTTTAAAAAAGTGTTTTTATGTTGGGTTAATTTAATCACAAAACTAATATTATTTATATACAAGCAACAATAAATCTTATAGGAATTGTGGGGGAAACATTAATATTCTTTTTATGTAATTTTTAAGTATCTTAAAATTAAAACTGCACATTAAAACATTTTAAAAACAAGGAAACGAAATAAAACAAATAGTTGTCGTATAAAATAAAAAAACTAATTAAAATTAAGGACTTTGAATACAAATATGCCTAGTTTGTTAATAATAGTTTTTAAAATACTTCTCGTAATATCGCGTCGTTATTAGTGGCTCACATACAATTGTAGTGATCGTCGCTCGAAGCTTAGGATTGGGATGCAGTAGTTGTTGGACAAGTTTCCCCATAGCCTCATTGTAATTTAGAGCAAAGCAATCTATTGGCCGAAAGTGAGCACGTTGGCTCCAGCTCAGTAAATCAGTCATCGACTACAAAAAAAAAACATTTTAAAAAAATAATATTAAAAACATGTAAAACAAAAACAAAATACGCGAGCTTCGTGAAAGGGATGCCGCAACATGCAGAGCTTATACAGTATACAGCCCAAACTCCAGATGTCCGTCGAGAAATTGTATATATTATTTGACAGTGACTCCGGAGCCATGTACAAAGGTGTTGCTGCGCTTGAAGTACCAATTTGCATGGTTTTACTAAATAGAAGGTATAATTTACGATAGAATTTATTATTTTGCCTATACCTACATGCATTTGACCTTAGAAATACCAAAGTCTGCTATTTGTACCCGGCCATCATTTGCGATCAACACATTTTCGGCTTTGAGGTCTCTGTGTATCACGTGGCGCATATGCAGATACTCCAATCCCAGCAAAATATCACAAAAAAAAGTCAGAATTGTCTATAGAAATAGATCAATATCTATATATGCATATAATCAGAAAAAAATAGAACTCACATCTTGATCGAGATGCCTACGTTCAAGACTGCGTCTTTTAATCAATTGTTGCAAAGTACCACGTTTAGCGAACTCCATGACAAGATACACAAAGTTGTTCTCAACAAAATAGTTGAGTAGCTCGACAATGCGTGGATGCATTAGGTTCTTTAAGAAGTAAATCTCGCGATTAACCATTTGTAAGTGCTGTTTAGTGACTTTGTCATCATTAGAATCGATAATCAGTGGTATGCATTTTATACAGCAATCTAGTTTTGTAGATACATCCAAACAATGGTAAACGGTACTGTAAATTTTAATTTTATTTATTAAATTTCTTTGTTATTTAGATTTGAATGTATTACCCAAATGATCCTTTACCAATTGTCTTTATAACTGGATAATTTTTTGAACTCATATTTGTTTGTCAGTATTTAAAATTAAATGACTAAAATTTATCAATGGTCAAAAATGTTAACACAAAAAACAATCACAAGTTTTAAAAAAAAAATTACATTTAAAAGCAAGTTACAAATATAAATTCACATTTTAGATTTTAGCACAGAGATCACAAAGATCTATCTATATCAATCTATATACGATATACATATCAATATATTTTATAAAATTATAACTGTTTATTTAAAAGTAATGTTTACATGATCATTATGTTTCAATACACATACGGCAGATGGCGGCGCAGTAGTTGCTTCGGGCAAAACAAAATTAGCATGAAATGTCATTCGACTGGTTGACATTATTGAGTTTCTGTTTGGCTGTCAAAACGGAAGCATTTTAGACATTATATTTGCCGTGTGTGGTTATACATAAAAACACGTCTAGACGATATCTTAAAGTTAATTAAAAGTTTAAAAGCTCGGTCCATAAAAATGGCACTAGCATTACAAAAGCGTAATAACGTAAGTATAAAATTTGAAATACTAGAAATAACAAGTCAATATACTATTGATTTGTTGTGTCTATATCATTGTATTGTCGAATCCTTTGTGTGTATCCTTGCTTTGTTTTCAATTACAGATTCGTCTGCCCCCAGAGGTAAATCGTGTGCTGTACATTCGAAATCTTCCCTACAAGATCACATCCGACGAAATGTACGATATTTTCGGAAAGTACGGTGCCATCCGGCAAATTAGAGTGTAAGTTAATAAGAATCATCACTGTAGATATGATTGAGTTTATATATTATTATTTGGTTGTACAGTGGAAACACCCCTGAGACCCGAGGTACAGCCTTTGTCGTCTACGAAGATATTTTCGATGCAAAGAACGCTTGTGACCATCTGTCTGGCTTCAACGTTTGCAATCGTTACCTAGTTGTATTGTACTACCAATCGAATAAGGCCTTCAAACGCTTGGACGTGGACAAGAAACAAGACGAACTGAACAACATAAAAACCAAGTACAATATCAGTACGGATGATCTTAAAAATAAGTAGTCATCCCCATCATCATTCAAACCCAACTCATCATTCATCATCATCATCATCTCATCATCTAAAAAAAACACACAGCAAATAAAAAAAAAGTAAAATCCAAATTATATTTGTTTAAATATTTCAAGATTATGCAGATATTTCTCATTTAAGTTTAAAGAACCAAAATAGTATCGTATCTTTTCTGGTATTATTACTTTTACTTATAACTAAGATTTACTTAAGTTTCAAGCACTTGTAAAATAGTATTGAAGATGGAACTACCTCGAACGTGATTTGTCGTCGTTTTTACAAAAGTCACGAAGCTGAAATGAAAACGATTCGTTAGATTTTGTTATTTTTAGTTTTATTAATAAAACAATCATGATTTTATTTATTATGATTATACAGATAAATCTCGGTGCAATCAGGTTACATAAACAGCACATTTGCAAGGCCTCATCGTAAAAGTGATTGCATCCGCTGTGCGGGATCGTACACTGGATCTATGTACCACAAGACATTTACACGAATTTACTCGAACTCTAAAGTTCCGATTGACTTTTACGATCATAGCGATGATGGCCAACATTTTATTCATACGGATCCTTGGACTATCAGTGTATTATTATTAATTTAATTATTTTTCTATTTTTGAAATTTGGCGAGTTGACGATCAGTTTCAGATTGTCTGGACTGTTATTATATAGACGGCATGAGTCGTTTAGAACTAAGGAGTGTACCGAATGAAATTGTTCATCCAAAAGTTCGTAATAAAATATCCATTAAGTGTTTTTTATAAACATAAAAATATTTTTATTGTCTATAAATTTAATAAGGAAGCAAAATCTTTTTTTATTTGGAATACTGGCGCACTTTTGGTTTTATGTTGGCCATAATATTCTGCACAGTCTGTTCTGTTACTTTGTTAGTGGCTCTGTTCCATTTTTTCGTAAAATCTTCCTTGCTATTGTCGGTTTTCTTTTCCTTCTTCTTCTTTACCAATGCCCAATATCTTTCAATTTGACGAAGTTCAGGAGTGTTAGGGGGATTGGCGTCTTTTGGTACAAAGTCCACGTTGTTGTTCTGCAGGAATTCCGTTGTGTCTTTTGCGTAGTGAGAACTAGCTAAGTCTGGCCAAAAGAACACGGGACCATTATGTGATGCAATAAATGGCCTTTTATTTCTGCAAGCATTCTTTAATATACATTTCTTTGTTCACGGTGCCTTTTGTGATAAATGTCTTACTGCGTTGACCACACTGACAAATAGCTTGCCAAACCAAATATTTTTCGCCAAATTCGTCAACTTTAATATGAGCCTCAGCTTCAGGAAGGATTTCGAATCGATAATTTACGTAAAATTGTGGCCCAGCTAAAGTGGCAAAATCGGTTTGTACGTAAGTTTCATCGTCCAAAACAAGACACGCATTTTTTCACATATCATTTTGTACAGCTCTTTTGATCTTCATATTGCTGCCTTTTTTGTTTCTCATTCTGTTTTGCCATTTTCTGTTTCTTGAATATTTTCATGTTATTGCGTTTTTTCATACGACCATTGTTGCACTTGTTTGGTATTTTTTGCCACATCTCGTACAGAGAGGTTTTCTTCTTTAAGATTGTGTGATCTTTTTCTCTAATTTAGAGTCTCGTGGACCTGAATTTTTCGCAGACCCAAGTTTCCGATCCAACGTAAGGGTCTCGTTGTACTGTTTTATCACCCTTCCTACTGTGTGGGGGCTCACTCCAAAATCTTTTGCTATCATCCTATAGCAGCTTTTATCATCAGTGCTTATTACGGGCCTCAGCTGCCTCATCAGATAGTTGTCCGATTGGCAATAAAATAATAATATATTTTTGTTTGTTTTCAGCAACCATATCTTTTTTCTGAAAATCTTACTTGCCATATTTTAATTGGTATCTTATAGGCTAAATTAACAATGGATTCGAAAAATCTTATTCTGGCGTGAAGGTTGGACAAGCCAAATTGCAGCGACTCAGGATTAACTTCCTTCTTCTTTGTCAGATCGTTGAAATCCTTTGAGGTAATTCCACACAAGTAACACCTCATTGTTGATGTTGTCTTTGTTGCACCATTGTAAGAAGCAATGTGTGCTCAACATGCAGGTTTATTCCTATTTTGTCATCAGTTACAGTTCGTTGTAGTTATTTAATTGGATATTCTATATATTGCACTTCTTCTCTAATAATATCTCGGTGAAGATGGTACAGAGTTTTGCCAAATGATTCGAGTTTTGTTATTTACTTTGATGGTTGTTGGTTGTGTTGGCCCAGCGTGAATTTTGTCGCAGATTTCCTGGTCGTCCGACAATAACTGGACAAACACTGCAGCGCTTCGCCACTCGCCTTGTAGAGATTGGGACAACACGAGATGCTCCCAAGGCTGTCCGGCCCCGGAGCAGCCGTTCTTCTGTTGTTGCCCAAGATGTTGAAGAGGAGCCCGCGATGAGGCTCATTTCCATCTTAGCGCTTACGTGAATAAACAAAATAATCGTTTCTGGGGCATCGAAAATCCTTGTATCACCCACGAAGAGCCATTACAAATCATCGGGCCATTTTTCATTGAGAACACCGCGGGCCAAACTTGAATTCAATTCATTCATAAATTTGAAACTGGAGAACATGTGGTTCCAACAAGATGGTGCAACGGCGCGCACTGCTCGAGCCACAACCGATATTCTGAAGGAAGCATTTCCCATAATCTCTCTTTTTGGTGATTTGCACTGGCATCGCACATTGTCCCTATGTCCCACAAGGGATTACAGGATCCAATGATCCAAACACTTAGAGGTGAGAGGGCATCAACGATTATTAAAAAAATTGGTTGAAGTGAGGGGAATAGTTGCCCAGGAGTGTAAGGTCCTTAAGGGAGATAGGGGCAAAGCATCATTTTTTGTGTATTTGTGTTAAGGCTGATTTTATTCATCGTTTTAAAAACATAGGTATTTTTAATAATCTCAAATATATGCGCTTTTGCCCTGGAAAGTTGTTAGAGTCGCGTCAGGGCAAATTAAGACTCCTAACCATCGGGGATGTGTTGTTAGAGCACAGTACCTCCAATAGGTGTAGCACAGCACAAACAGCACATTAGCATGAGCTGACCACTCGTGTGAACACGTTAATCCAATGAGATGTTTATCAACTCTGGTGGCGGCCACTTGGATATAAATTTCTCGACTTGATGGAATAAATTGTAATGGATTAAATAATCAAATTTCACAAACAAAACCGAAGTTTTTCATTATAAAAAAAAACAGCAAAAGACCATCGGGTCAAAAATAAATAAATTCATATAAAAAATATGTATTATAAAGAAGTAATTACAAAATAATAATATTAGCAGCAATCAGTGGGGTACCTATCGACTTTGGCGGCAGCGGAGCTTGGCCCTTGGCGTCGTCTTCGGTTATTGGTTCTGTGTTCTAAAATCTGAAACTATAAACAAACAAAAATGAAATAGAATAATGTACCTATAATTGAAATATAGAAAAAAAAAATATATGGAAACCAAGATAGCGTCGAAGTTTTGGTTTGATGGTGTGCTCTGTACCTCGTGGAACTGGGTTCTGAGACCAAAGAAACAATATAATTAAACTAATATATAAAAACTTACTTGCGCCTGTGCGCTCTGAACTACAAATGAATATAAAATGGTCGAAATTTAAAATGGCGGTGAAAAAAATAAAATATGTTTTTCCAATAATGTTCCTGAGGTAATTAGAGATTGAATTATTACTGTTAAAAAACAATAATAATCTAACTGAAATTAGCTAAAACTTGAGAACCTACATACATAAAATTCTCTATAAACTCATATAGGTAATGAAACATATTAAATATATTTAAAAAAACCCTTCATTTAGCAACCGGACACTTATACAGGAACATACAATATAATATAAATTTGCATGTCCACCGGGCAGGTGTTATAACAGTTCGTTGCGCGCACTCAACGGCAAACCACTGGATTTTTTGAGCTGGTTTTTGTACTCATTTTGAGCTCAAAGTCGGCCGGACGTCTGCGTCTCAAGTTTGCTCAAAACCGATTACTCATATTAAATGTGCGGCATTTACAATAATTATATCATCTACTTTGATCGATAAACCGTGCTGCTGCATCTGCGCGCTCTTCTCAAGATCATCGTGTTGATATTTCCTTTAAAAATATACGAAAACTTTACCTTTTTGTTCTATATATTAAATTATTTAAGAGAGAGAAATCAGTTTTCTTAAGGAAAACTTTCTGCGGAATATCACGCATCGAATTGACAAACTAATAAAAAAAAAACATCCGAATCCGGTTGATATGCATACTTTTTGTATTTATATATTTTAGTATAGCTTTAAACGACCAAACCGAAAATCAGCTCGGATTTAAAAGTTATAAAATTTATGTAGTATACTGTATACATAATATACGACATAAAATATATATTATATTTATGTACAATTGTATGATATTATATCACACCACGTGTAGAGCTCACGATTCACGAGCCAAAATGCACGGTTTTATTCTTTTGCACGAAATATTTTTATATTATTGCATAAAACATAAAACATATCCCGTATTCAACTCGATTCGTGGAATAGTGTGTGTGTGTGTGTGTGATTTAACATAAAACGGAACGAATTCTCGATGTCTCTAAGATAAAATAAACGCATAAGCTTCTTCGATCTTACGCTGAGCGTTTGAAACGTATAGAATTCACCTTATTTGTTTTGTGTGTTTTGCATTTTTGCATGCGTATTTATGTATGTACATGTGTGACATTTTGTCGTGTTTTCCGATGGTGCGGCTAGTGTGGGTGTGTGTGTGTGTGTGTTTTCTTGCTGGCGGTTTGTCGTTTGAACAACTTTATTTTATTGCATCCAAACCGAATTATACTTTAGAGTTTACACTTTACATGAAGATATAGAAATAAAGCAAAAAGACGTCGCGTCTGTGGCGTTCATGCTTCATCGAGGAATATATAAAATATATCTAAGATACTTACACCAATACAGCTCTATCTCATATACACATACACGCACAATATTCCCAAAGAAACACAAGTCGTTTATTACATGTAATTGAATTTGTCTCTGTGTGTGTGTCGTGTGTTTGCTGTGTGCATTTTTTTCCCGAAAATGCCAATTTTAAGGCAAGTTATGAATTTATGAGAATATACACACGTTTCCGCCGGATTAATTATTTTAATGCACTTTTTGTGTTTGTGCTTTGAGTAGTTTTGCTGATTTATGTTTTTCTTGGTAACATTGTCTGCAAATTCAAAGATTTTATAAAAGGTTTTCGTATTATAAATGGATATTTGAAACTCATTCACAGTACAATTTATTGGGAATATTTACAAATAATACATGTTCTTTTGTATTTTTCAATTTGGAAGAGTTTTGTGCTAGTCATTTTCAACTACAAAACAGTTAAACTTTATTTAAATAATTCAGTTTGATTGATCCACAAGAGCTGTATTTTATTCAATTTTATAAAATTGGTAACAATCATACGATTTAAGTCAAATATGCGCCGTTTTGTTCGATGACAAGTTCCCAACGAGATGCCAACTTCATAATGCCCATCTCTTCTATAAGATGATCGCTTCCCTATTGGCAAAAAACTCGGAGAGCCAATTTTCACAGGCCTCCTTTGTGGCATCCTTACGACTACCAAGCTCGTTCGCCATGGACAGAAAAAGGTGGTAATCACTTGGTGCGAGGTCCGGACTATACGGTGGATGCAAAAGAACCTCCCATCCGATCTCCCGGAGCTTCTGGCGCGTCACCATAGCTGTGTGCCTGGCGTTGTCCTGATGGAAGACAATTTCGCCTCTGTTGATCAATGATGGCCTCTTATGCGAGAGTGCTGCCTTTAAGCTTTCCAGTTATTGGCAGTACAGGTTCGAATTGAGCGTTTGGCCCTTAGGGAGCAGCTCATAGTGGATGATTCCCTGCCAATCCCACCAAACACACAGCAGAACCTTCCTGGCCGTCAATCCGGGCTTGGCCACCGTCTGGGCCGCTTCACCGCGCTTCGACCACGACTGTTTGCGCTACACGTTGTCGTCAGTGAGCCACTTTTCATCACCAGTCACCATCCGCTTCAGAAACGGGTCGATTTTGTTGCGATTCAGCAGCGATTCGCATACGGTCAAAGTCGTTTTCGGCGTCAATTAGTGTGACACCCATACAATGAGCTTCTTTGTGAATCAAAGCTTCTTCAAATGGTTTAAAACGGTTTGATGCCCAGCTCTTGGCCGATGCTACGGCCGGTCTCTCTCGACCAATTCAGCGATTTTGTTGCAATTTTCGACGACAGGCCTTCCGGAGCGTGGTGCATCTTCGAACCATCATTGTACGGTGAAAATGGAAACTGTATCGAGTCCATAAACTGCACAAATTTTATTGGCGGCTTGAGATGCTTTTTTACCTTTGTCGAAGTAGTATTGTAAAATATGTCGGATTTTCTCTTTGTTTTGCTCCATGTTTGCGACTACTGAACCACAATAAAACAAGGGATAAATCCTTATGAATATTTATTAACAAAGACCCGTACACGTGCAGCGATTCAGAGTAACAAGAGAGTGAATATAACAAAACGGTTCTATGGCAAATTTCCCGAAAACACAATTCCACGGAAAACTATTCCTCGAAAACGACAGCTCCACGAAAACGACAAATCACCGAAATCGTAATTTCCCCGAAAAAAAACAACAATAAAATAAGGGATGGTCAATTGGTCATTGATCAAACTTTTTCAGAATTGCATTTATTGAAAAACTTATTTTGCAAGATCTTTTTTAAAAGCAACATTATTCAAAAATGTTTAATATTTTTTATGGAAAAATTACACTTTATGGGGCCCGGAGGTAAAAAAACTACAAAATGTTTACATTTCCTTCCTGATCAATTTGTAATTGTACGTTTTTGTGGGTAAAACCTCTATAAACCGTTTAAGGGGCACGGAGACAGTTTAAAGTTGGCAAACACCTTTTAAATCACGCTTAGGGAAAACAATCCTTGGGATCGACGGGAGAGGATCAAGGAATAGTACCTATGGCCAATACCTTTTGAATCACGCGAAAATATTTATTATTTAGTCAAATATTTCTTGGTGACAATTGTCACAAACCTTTAAATCTGCTGGTAACATTTAAAAACTTTAAGTCGTAAGTCACCTCATAATAATTGTTTACATAACTCCAAAAAAAATGTCCGATTTCCTTTTTTAAAATTGCTAATTACAGTATCAGTACCTTATTTCACCCTGACGTTCACCCTTAAAATTATTATTTTACACTGTTTTCGGAGAATTGTCGTTTTCGGGGAATTGTCGTTTTCGGAGAATTGTCGTTTTCGGGGAACTGTAGTTTTCGGAGAATTGTTTAGCGGGGAATTGTCGTGCCACATAAGAAAACATATATTTTTATATACTATATTTTAGGTCACTAACCCGCGTACAGAAATTCTCTTTACCGCACTAACAAATCTTTAACATACACGATTTGTTTTTACTACCGTTAACCGGTTGACTCTCTGATGTCATTTTTTGGTGTCGAAAAACGATTAACTTCTGTGTTCGTCATCCGAAAACACAGTCAACCGTTGACTGCCCCGATGACTGCGCCGTTGACTCGAATTTTGTTTTATTCGTTGATCCGTTGCCGAGTCATTTTTGGTTACACTTTAGAAAATACTAAATTAAATCGCTGAAACACACACCCTAATGATGTCAGCGAACAGGACAGGCGTCAAGAACTTCTGGAGAACTTCTGGAATTATATTATATATAGATATGGATGGCTGCGAAATTTGAAACAGGTATTGAAGCGAACGAAAATTGTATGTCTGTCGACTTAGTTTTCAGATGGATATGAGTCTGTTCAAACTAATTTGACAGTTCTTCCAATATACTCCCTCAAACAACTACCAAAAAATAATTTCGGCATTTCACTCAGACTTCGCCATGTCGCATTAGTTTTGAAGCACCGAAAGTGACAATAAACAAGCTTCCAAAGAATCCTATTCGAAATAATTAGAACTCAGATGTGACACAACAAGTAATCCGCGCTAACTACGACTGAGCACGCTGTCGTTGACTCTATAAAAGAGTTCATCCCAGCACCGTGCTACATTGCTTACTTGTACTGGGATTCAGTCCGCTGTAACGACAATTATTAGTCAAGAGATTAATTAATATGGTTAGTCAACATTTTTTGGATATTTGAATGATTTTTTTTTAATATATGCAAGACAAAGAATAAACTCTTAAAATATTAATATTAATGCGCATTGCATTTTTCTGCTCATAAGCAATTTGTTGCACAAAGATATCTCCACTTTCCTGGTACGCCGAAGCATAAGTAACTAGCGCACGACCACCTACCCTTAGGGTCTATATCGCCCACAACCTCCGCGTTTCAGCACCCGTAGGCACCTCATCCGTGATGGGGCAATGAGCAAACAACAAGTTGCCTGCTCACTGGGGCT
>JANSTU010015742.1:0-14444 GCA_027564075.1 Bolitophila hybrida | reverse complement strand
ATATATAAGATGTGTCATCCCCTACTCGAGGTTGGGGCGGCTAAGTTCATAACATTTCCAAACCGCTCTTGTACTATATATAATATTGTTCATACACACAGTTTCGGAACTTATTTGTCTTGGAAAACATTATAGAATAAAAGTAGATAGATTTATATTTTATTCAGTGCAGAGAGCCAATCGAGCGTGTGCGTGCACTTAGATTATACAAGAAGTACTTTATATATATATATATTGTACATAAAGTTTATAGTTGTATATATGTTATATAGAGACAAGACAATGTTAAATATATTATAACGTGGAAGAGGTTCAAGCAGACGCGAAACATGTGTACTTAATATCCGAGCACAATGCTACACGCGCGTACAAATCTTTAATGCGGCTCAAGAATGCGTGTGCCGCACAGCTTAAGATCCACTTGGTGCGGTGCTCATATTTGTGTGTGGAACAGACATGTGTCATTCGAGGTACTGAAAAGAATATATATATATATATATATACATAAACAAACGTGAATATATCGAATATATATATATATTCAATCCTCAAGTGCTCTGATGTATTTACATGTTCTTGATTTAAAAGATTTGTGCGTCGATCTTCCGCTCGTTGTACTGTTGAAGTGTTCGTGCGATGGGAATTTTATCGTTTTATAATGTTATTTAAAAATTATATTATTATGTGCTGTTAGGGCGACCACATGTGCAGTACATATACAGACAATGGACGAGGTGTTGAAAGCGCGTGCTTATGTCGATGAATGGGACTGAAGAGTGTCATGCGGGCTTGTATTGTCCGCAATAAATATAATATAACGCCTAAGGAGAGGACTCAAACACTTGAGTCAAATGATTTTTCTTTTAAATTGCTTAATCGAAAATATTATATTGAAAGCTATCGAAATTTTTCATAAAATTTATATTAGAAAATCAATCTTTTGATGAACGTATCTTGAAGTACCCACAATTTCTCCATCGAATTTATATGTACTGGCAGTATGCTTTGGCCTTATATACATCATATTTTTTTTTAAAGAATTCAAACAAATCCGATTTAAATTCTATACCTTAAGTCGACAATGCGCGACTCAGACGCGCTCTTTGAAGCGTGCACCTGTTGAATCTTAGTCTCGCACGCGCGCGAAACTGAAAACTCCGGGAAAATTGGCTGACGAGCGTCTACAACGTTTATACATATATTATATAGTATATAATTAGCTAAACATCAAAGAGCAGGCATACGTATAGTGAGAGGTCACGTCAACATGTTGTTCGAAAAGGTTTTTTTTCTTGAGGGTTTGAGCCTGTTGTTCGATTTATATAATTTTTAATATAATATATAAATACTTGAAAAGTCTTTAAAACTAACGATTTTATTTTCATATTTTTCAGACATAAACGAAAAGTACAGAATTTCCTGCCTTGCAAGACGCCAACGCGTGGTGGTCATCTCGATCCGAATGGTGTGTCCGGTGGCGGACACTCGGTTACATACGAGGATCCGGACGCACATCTGGGACGTCGGCCTTTGGTTATGCGACATCACAATATGGAGGTAAGTTAGACAGATCAACTGTTTGTATGAAATTGTAAAAACTCATTTTCGTAAAAAAAATATTGGAGAATAAAAACTGCTCTAATTTGACTAGTAAAACTGCTCTAAATTGACTAGTAAAACTGCTCTAATTTTACTAATAAATCTGTTATAAATTGTTGCTTTTATTTCGCTACTAAAACTGCTCTTCTTGTTTTAAAATTTAAATTACAAAAGTTTTTTTTCTTCCGATCAATTTTTACTATCAACATTAGGAAATGAGCTTAAATGAAGTTTTCGAAAATCATTTTACATAATATGAATAAGTAAATAATAATGATTTATCACTTCTGTTTCGTCGAGTCTTAATAAGGTAGCATATTTATATTGACACTGCTATAATTACCGCAGTACAATCAAAGCATACTCTCTTCAATCCTCCATCCAAAGTTTCCCCCCTTCCCTGTCTTCCTCTGCTATTCGATGTTACCATTTGGCTAGTGCCTTCGTGTAAAGCAAATTACACACTGCAACTACACATCAACTGGTAATGTGCTGCCGCTTTATACGTCAAGCAAACACAATAAAGGATGCATAAGGGAAAATGTTTTCGAAAGCGAGAGCTCTATACCAGATTGTACTATATTATATTGTTTCTGTTTGTTTGATGACACTCGCAGTGTGGGAGGAAAATGTAGAGGGGGTTAGAAGGAGTGATGAGGTGGTATACCAAGCAAATGTGAACATTAATGAATAGTGTGTATCGACATGCTTAGCGATACGGAACGTAGTATGACACCGAGAATGACGCGACATGCGCCATTTAAGTGTGCCTTTGATCGACTATATAAGTATACAGTTTAGTATATATGAACGTACTAATATAAATGCTACTCACAAGCGTATACATCCACAATTATACACAGAGGTTGAAGGCTGATGAGGGGGTATTTATAGTATGCGCTGCTTGCTGGCAAAGACTATATTATTATCGGGGTGGTAAATGGTAAGCTCGCCTGATACTTTACTCGTATAGAAGAGAGCGAAAGAGAGTGATATACAATATAGTAAATGCATACAAATTGTGATGAGATCGCATAGATTCACACAAACAAGATATAAAACCCAGTGGCACCATGTAATTCGATGTGATTTAGTTTGCGTACAGAACTGACGACGCAACGGAGGGGCTGATATGCGGATGATACACTACCACATACTAAAGACAATTAAATGAAGCATACATACATATATAGATACGAGTAAATATATCTAGCTACTGGCTTTGTGTGCATTAGAAGATCTGGTGCTCAGATGTGGTCTGTGAATAAATAGCGTATTGCGCTTTGAGTGCGCTAGAGCGCTCCTCACATTGGATCTCTACATTATAAATTGGCTTTGCATAGTGGAAATAAATTTGTTGCAGCAAATACACACAATTACACAGATATATAGGAACACATGATAAATCCCGAAAATTCCATTGCTGACTATATTCACGCTGTCTTGTGTCTTTTGAAAGCGGGGCGCTCCAATTTAGTTCATGGAAAATGCAAAACCAAATGCAATTAGCTGGTATACGAAAACAAGAAATAAAATATAATTTAATTTTAAATGAATATGTTCTTTTATTGCAAATACATTTTGGGTGGGGAGAGTAGTTTGTTTAATCACAATAAAAATTGTTAAATTTTCCACTGAAATTGTAAAACAATATTTTTGTATTGGTTTGCAAATACTTGTATCTATTTTTATTACTTACTGCCTGTACTAACTATACAAAGAAAAACCTTTCCGTGAGTTTTTCTATATATTTTTCACCAGCTCGCGGCGAACTGTTGTTCTTTTTCTGCAAACCATTTATACTACTAAGGGATGTATACGCACGTGCGAGTGCACACATACAAATTGAAATTGCATAGAAAATAAAACTGAAAAATGTGGAAATTGCAGAGAGTGCGGAAAAGGCTCTTAGTGTAGGCCGTGCATTGCTCGCAGGTTTTTTTGTAAATATGCCCGAGTTTACATTTACCTATAGAAAGTACCTCATGTACCTTTATATTTTATATAACATATTTAGTATAGTGTTTTTGTACAGAAGAAGAGCACGAGTGGTGTTTTCTGCAGAATGAAGGAATATTTACTCTTAGTGCTCGCGCTGTGCTCACCGCAAAGCTGCTTTTATATTTTACTATACCAATTATTTACCTACCCATATAACTAACTGTATGCCATAATACTGTATAGAATTTAACACCTAGACAACAACTCATTTGAGAGTTGTTCGCGCTTGAAGAAGAGTTCAAAGATAGTCGCGTAATGTAAATTTATTTTTCCCCTGGATTTCTTCAAATTATTTTAAAGGGCACATCGCGATGAGCTAATTTATATATTTTGCGTTCGGATTTATCCGTTTTTTCACTAATAAATGACCAGTTTTACTAAAATACTTATTTTAATTGCAAAATTGATTAGTTTATGATTAATTTAGTAAATATTTTTATAATAATCTGGTTAATATGGTTAAAGTTTGTAATAATGAATTAAAAATAATATTTTAAGGATTTGGATCTAAAAATGAAAATATATAAAAAGTTTAATACTTTGGAGCAAAAATCAGATTCTATTTTTTTTAAGAACTCCTAATTAGTTTTTTGAAAAATATCCACATTAAAGGAAGCAAGCGACTCAAAATAACATCTTTTTGATACCTAAAGACCTAATCTGACTCCATTTTTTACTGACTAATATCCCAAGTGTTTAAGCATTCAATCTTCTATCTTGAAGAAGAGGTCGTATATAAATCTTTTTTTAAAATATATTTAATTTGATACAACGTTTTTTTTACCAATAGTCAAACTTTTTATTGAAAAAATTCCATTATTTTTCTTCCTTGGAAAATATGTAATTAGATGCCAAAAAACTTATACGAGTCTAGTTTTATTTTTTACCTTATATCTTGAATAAAAAGCATATAATATATATATACATATAAAACATATATTTAAATTATATTTCGTTTTTTACAAAACAAATGCCATCTGAACCTCTATGTATAAATAACAATCAAATTTTCAAGTCAGACAGTTTTTTTCGCTCTACAATTATAATAAAAAAATATAATACTATATATATTTTATATAAAAATATAAAAAAAATGGGAATAACAAATAAAACTTACACTAAAAATAATACAACGTGCAGTAATGATAATAGTACATTATTTTTGATTTCTCATGAAAATGGTTCTGACCAGTTGTTTTGTTATTGCTTTTTACAAGTAAAAATATTTTTAATTTTTTTTAAGGAAAACATTTCCATATGTTTGTAAAAATACTGATTAAATGATGTCTTATTTTATTTGCCTGAGATATTTTTTGAATTTGTAAAACTGTCCTTGTAATTGTTTTTTGTTTTAATATAATTAAAATTAAAAATTCTTGTTTTTACAAATAAAGCAAACAAACAAATATTTCGTTCTTCTTCTTCTACTTCTTCTGCTCAATCACAAAAAAACGACAGCCGCATATAAATAAAGAAACACACACACACACACACATCTTTAAGACAATAAAACAGTAATCTGTCATCTGAAACATCCGCGCCGGCACGCTGATTTCATTTATCAAACGCGCAAGAGCTCTACACATAACCATATAACTTTGCAGAGCTCACAACATCTGATTTATGCGCATATGAGCATAGAAAACATGCGCGAATAAATCTATATAAAACATGTATAATTGTATATATATATATATATATGCGTTTTCGGTGTCATATATGACATCAAAATCTGAATCCAATTGCAATTTTGGGTTTTATTTTTTGATTTGGGAATTGGATCAAAGTCCCCAATCAAATCAGAATATCAACGGACATTTTTGTTTTGTCTTCTTTTAGGAGAATACTTATATTGTCACTCTTGACAATGTAATTATTTGATGAAATATTAAGCAAAATTGTTTAATTTTCACGATATCCTTAGATTCGCGGATGAACATATCGTAATTCAACCACAATAAATCCTCCCACACACAAATATGCTTGATCGACAGTATACTAAATATTTAACGCCCATTCTACGAAACCGACCAACATAAAAATATGACACTTTTCTGATATATCTCTGCGCGTGTGACATTTATACTTGCCATTATCCGCTCATATCCGGCAATCTTGTTCTCATGCATATAACAACACTGATCCGGCAACAGGAGCCGTCATATATAGTTATACAATAAAACTCGAGCAGCGCAAATAATAGCCACACGGTAAATTCATTTCTTGTCTTAGAAAATATGTGTAACGGAAATCGTACGCAAGAAGTTAGGAAAACCTGTCAAAATATTGGGATGCCGTGTGTCACAACAATTCATTATTCAGACCGGTATATTATAAATGAAAACAGGCTCATACGTACATTTATTATTTACAAAAGAAGTCTTTTCATCCAGAAATAAAGAAATGAAATGCGCTTATATTCAAATGGGGGAAAAAGGTGTAGATATTGTTTTTTTTTCTTCGTCTTCTTCGCCGAAGCGTAGTTCTACGTATCAAAATATCGGGTTACATATATAGAGTACAAGCATATATAGGTATTTATGTGCATCACCGGTAAAAAGGTTGGGATATTGAGATGGGTCTAGGGAATAAAGCGTAATTGTGCATATTTTCAGAATGTGAGATGTGCAAGAGATGAACAAGGAAAAAATTATTTATTTAAATGTGTTTTGTTTGACATTTAATATGGTTTGTTTTGATGCGTGTGTTTGTGTGTGTTATGCAGAAGTTCTTTTAGGTAGATTTGCAAGAAAATGCAGCATAAAACGTCAGTTAATTTAATAAAAGTGTAATTAAAAAAAATAAAAAAATCTCATTAGCTTCACATAGTGAACCACCCACACACAACTATTTCTCATCAATATTTGCTTTTTAGAGCTCCTGGGGGCACTCACCACAGCGCCGGCGCTCATCTACCCACAAAACACAATTCTGTTCGACGCCGCTATTTGAAAAATTAACACTCTTTTCTTAGCTCAAGTGTGTATGTGTTTTTTCATGATTCTATATGATCAGCATGTGTATGTGTGCTCATCGTTCAAAAAACATAACGACTCTTGAACCATTCTTCAAAAACGCTTAACGCAGTGTAATTAAACACACTGGCATATACGGAGATCGTAAGAACATGCCATTGAGATAAACCTGTATATATGTTTGTATGTGTGTCTGAAGGATCATTAAAATCCACTGCACATTCAGTATATGATATTGTTCAAACTGTATATATTTCTTATCAGACATGAGAGTGATTATAAAACTCAGTATTTGAGAGTTCCGTTCGATAGAAACTGATGCTGTCTATCAGCACACACACAAAAGCCACCCCCGCAATTTCATATAAAATACGTTTATACTTTCAAGCATATCGAGGACTACACACACAAAAGACCACTTACACAAAGAACGCTCTTCTATGCTTTCGACTTCCGTAAACGCATAAGGACAATTCTAAAGCTCACCATAATAATATTGTCGTTCATCGTTCCAGATATACTTTTAAATAATAATAATACACTCCATATAAACATAAATCATAAAAGCATAATAAATGCAAACAAAACAAAATATGCTGTCCACTTGAGAGTTTGTCGCACGATCTTTTCATACATGTTATAATATGCTTATTATGAAGATTTACTGAAGAACATATATATATGCATCCTGGATGTTTTTTGTCCTCTCACATATTTCTCATTATATAACTTTTATCTTAGCTGCGTGCTTTTGCTAATTTTCACACCTAAACCAGAACAGCCAGCTGTTTGTATGCTCGTATAGCTTTGTCGGCAAATTCGCAAAAGAATTAAGGGATTTTTTTGTCCTTTGCGTGGTTTTTCTTATTACTGCAGATTTATTTAGATTACAAAAAAAAATGTGAATGTTGTTTTTCCTGTGTAATTTGCTTGATAATATTTTCTGCGCACCTTCGTCATTTGTATTAAAGTGTACAATTTTTGTAAAAAAATATAATTAAAGTGAACAAATTGTAATTTAGTTTGCGTGAGATTTTTCTTCTTGGTAAGGAGATTCTACTTGATTAGAAATGTGTCTTTTCTGTACTGTTGTTTCGATGTGTTTTTTTTAATATGATCGTAATGTCGATATCTTTGAAGATTTAAGTTAAATTGCATTCATTCCTTTGTCTGCGTTTTTGATGCTCTGTATAATACATTTTTCGACTGAACATAATAAAAAGGTTGAAAAAAATGTTCTAAAATTATTCGTAACTGACCTCTACCAATCCCAATAAGAGTAATACCGTTACAGTTTAACAAGTTTTTGGGTATCAAACTTTTTATTTTTTGTCTAATACTGTTTGCTAAATAATTGTTATAAATTACATACATAATTACATAAAGTGCATTCTCGGGGATTTTAAAGAATTCACTAAAATTTCTTACTTTTTATACTAAACAACCCTCCATTTTGCTTAAACTTTGACGCCTTTCTCATATTTAATAAGAGGATAATTTCCTCTATAAATCCATTATTGTTTTTTATAAATTGTATCAATCACAAAATCTGTCTAGAACCTATCATTAGAAAGTAACTCCCAAATTATTTTTTTAAAATTGATTCAAATTCTGATTCTATTCTGATTTGTATAGCAATTTAAAAGAATATGTAATAATAAAATCAATAAAAACAAATCAAAAACCCTAAACCCTAAGTTTTTAGACAAAAATAATAAACAACTAAATTTCGAATTCAAATTTTCTGTATATTTGCTCAATTTACACAACTGTCATCCAATCTCAATAAAACTGTCCTAATAAATACACTTACCACTTCCGCCCCGGACGGACCCACACAGACACACATACAACCTCACATACGCAATCTAGATGCTCGCATAAGTGAAATGCACTCTATGCAACCCGTTCGTCACCTCCATAACCCTTCCTCCACCCCAAAAGGCATACATATTTCTGCATTCGTGCATATAAATATGTTTCGCCGATATGACTGGTGGCAAAACACACATTTCCATATACACACTGTTAGGGAAAATTGTATATCCTGCTCGGTGCACTACACCCAGATACTGTCTCTCTGTGTGTGTGTGTTTGTGTATACATATGTGTACAGCTTGCAGCCGACAGAATAAATATATCTAAGATATATGGAGAAATAGAATAGAAAAATTTCACAGTCGTGTTTGTATATTTATTTTTATTTCGTGCATCTTATCACGTTTGTTTGCGTGAATTTATTTGTCGTTTGTATAATAAATATTGCTTGTGTGTTTAGACTCGGTGAGTTTACGAGTTTTCTTGGAAGCAAATTTTCCTTGTACGTGCGTTATTGCAATCTGTAGTGTATATCCTTTTATCTGAATATATATACAATTGATTTATTATTTATAATAACAATTTTCTTTTTTTTTGTATTTTTGCAGATGCTCCACTCGAAGTCAATTCATTTTCCGAGCGGTTACCCGATGACACGATCACCACCGTTGTTTGTGTGCTCTTCGCCTGGACCAGACCCATATCGTTCGCTGGACAATGTTTACGAAGAGCTTGGACCACCGCGTGATTCTGACTCCGAGCCACCTGTGCACAGTGACGATGACTTTGCCGAAGATGAACTCAGTCTGCCTGGCGAACGGTCATTCCACAAGCTGTCGCCCGAAGTGCCAAATGCAGCAGTTGCAACCATTTATCATGAACGTGGCGCTGGTCTTCTGGATCGTTCGATTGTTGAGCGAAACTCGTTACTCTCGTCAACATCTTCAAACACCGAGCGCATGGCAGTTGGATCCAGCAGTAACAGCGGCGGCGGAATTGTGGCACACCTACGTAATGCCACCAGTCCTGATAACGGTCTATTCCGCGGACGTAAGGTACACGCCCAACGTAATGCCAAAATTCCAAACTTCAGTGCTGACGAGCTAAATACCTCCAATGCCTCCTCGGACGTCCTGCCTTCTATCTACGACGAACGCACCATGATGACACTACCCTATAGTCATACGCATAACAACTGCAGCACTAGTAATAACCATAGTATTAATAATAATATTAGTAATAACAACAATAGAAGTAATACGATGAGTTGTTTTGCGTCCGCTACGGATGGAGACAATGAGGTGGAACGACGCAACCAAATAAACAATCAGCTAACAAACAATCCTGTTTCGACGATATACCGTGGTCGAACGATAGGCAGCCGCCAGCATCCACAGCAAATGCAGCAGCACTCCACAACCGGTGTCAGTCATCATAATCGATCACGTACAAATCCTCGATCGCTGGACCGTCGAAGACATCCTGGCCATGCTATCAGTACGGATCCAACATATGCATATGCTGCAGAGCCTGTATTCCATGAAGGTATTTTATATGATTCATGTATGTCGCATCAGCTAGACGATCGGAATCACCTGTATCCGTACATTCTGCCCGAGTTCACCACCTTCAGGAATTTAAATAATGGTACCGGTTCGGGCAGCCAACAGGCGAACTCAGCGCACCTACTGCAGCCTATTTATTCGCGAGACTCAAGTTTTGGCTCGGACTCTGGTTATAGCCATCATACGCAGACCAGCAGCAGCAGGGGTGGTGGCACCGGTGGCGGTTGTGGCTGGGGTCGACGCAAAGAAAATGCAAATAATAAAGCAACGGTATACGAGCAAGGCTCTTGAGGTCGAATCGGCCCCGAGGGCTTGCTGTTCACCACGGACAATTGAGGAGGTTGCTGCATTTTGTTTGTAGAATCAAACCACCTCACCCTGTTTCTCCGGAAAAAAACATGTGATTTATTTTATAATTTGTACATTATCATATAAACTATTATGCCGTAAGAAAACCCAAACTACCAATTAATTCGCATATAAAATTGCATTGTACATATTTATAAATTAACTATAATATAGAATATATAACTATATAGTTTAACTTCCTGGCATATAAATTAAATATTGAATATGTGTGTTAGTTTTTGAAAAACTACGAAAGACTGTTTATTTAGGCGTGAATGTAACGAACGAGAAAATTGTAAATTATTTTTTAAAATAAATTCCCAGACTAGTCTGTGGGATAGTTAATGTAATATACATACTATTATAAATGCATCATATGTTATATGTGAACAAAATACAAGAGATCCAAAAAATTAAAAATTAAAACCTGTAGTTTTCGATTTGAGAGCGATGGAGAGAGATAGGTAGATAGAGAGTGAGGTGGACAAGAGAGTCATATGAAGAGTGAGTCAGATGTAAGAGAAAATAATTGCAGAGTCACATACAGAAAGAGGAAGAATGATAAGAGCGAGAAAGAGCTTAAAGAACGCAAGAAACGGTGGATTTCTAAACAAACCTGTACAGCTAATGCGTAAAGAGCACAATTATGTATCCTAAAAGATGTGTAACTAAACTTTACTAGTTATATATTATATAAATACTTTCTACTAATTAATTTTAGTATATATATGTAGACAGAAGCAGATACAAGGCCATAAAGAGAGAGATAGACAGCGATAAAGAGAAAGTGTGTCAGATCAAGATCAAATCACGCAGCCGTCTGATTCTTGTAAAATGATTTCAATTTTAAAAATTAAAAACAATCGATATATTTTTATCAAAAAAAGCATGATATTTTATCGTTTTTTTTTTTGCTAAAATCGTGTCACAATAAAGCAAGCCTAAAATTATTTTATTTTTTTATTGTTTATATAAAAAATTGTTCAATCCAACGTATTTTTTTTGTCTCTTTTAAAATTCGTTATTTATTCTTGACATAATATTATTATTTGATATATTCTACTTTTAGTCAAAGTCAAAAAAATGTATTTATTCTTTAGACTTCAATCAATTTTTTAAAGTCAATTGTCAACTCCTAATATTTTTTATATTGAACAATTTTTAAATTAAAATATTAAAACATAGTTATTTTAATTTAAATATATATATATATATTTTTTTTAAGAAAATGGTAATGTTTTTTAATTATAGTAGTTTTTTCGAGTGTTGTTCGTTAAGATAACATGGTTTCGTCAAATATGTAAAATAATTCGTGTGGGGATAATCCCAACGAAAAAATATTATATACACGAAATTCTGAAAATCTCCTATACAATTACTAAAATTCACATTTACTTAAAAAAGGCGTAATATGAAATTTATTATTATAATAATCATTAAGTTTTTAAATGTATTTTTTCCGTTTTCTAAAAATTTATATATATATGAACTTGACTTTGAAATTTGCATTTCTTTAATAGTTTTATTTCATTGATTTTTTAACTAAATTTTCTCTTTTAAATAAATAAATTAAATTAAATTCTAATAAAAAATATTTTTTAAATAGACAAATTAAAAATGTTTAATTTGTTTATAAATGAAAAGTCAGTTATTTGAATTTCTAAAAATCCGCTTTAGTTTCAACAAGTTTTTCATAAAAAAATAAATATTGATATACAAAATTGTATTACGAAGATCAGACAAAAGAAAAAATCGCCTATAGAATATAAAACCACACAAATAAAAGATATTCTAAAAACAACCACCTCCCCTTATCCTCCTCTATTGTTAAAAAAAAATGTTGTTATCTGATGAAAACAAAACTTTAGCTAAACCTGATAACAGAATTATGTAAATAATATTGTACAGAAAAAAACTACTCCTCGACTGGCGTGCGGTTGATTATCCTGTTGTATAGGTGTTTAATTGTACCCCAAAGGGACCATACCACTCGAATGAAAAATAATAAAAGCACATTTCGCACGCATCCTTCGGACAGCATTTCCAAACACACCAATTAACAATTGAAATTAATTTTCTGTAAATAATGTTGTAATTGCCGGGAAAAGCGCACCCGCCAACATCACCAATCAGTAAATAAATATCCTAGTTAATTGAATTAATCATCAGTATTTATCATTAAAACAGCAGCCAAAAAAAAAAAAACTTTTTAATACATCCAAACCTGGAAAAATGTACGTCACGAACTCAAAGCCAAAACAAAAAATCAGACACACACACACGCTGCATCCCCCAAAAATGCATATATCGAGATATACTGCAACGAACACAAATTTAATTTAAAATGTTCAATAAAGGCGTATGCGCACTCGTTAGCATAACTAATTGCCCATTTTTAATTGACATCAATTTATTCGGGATTATTTTAATCGAAGTCCGTTGCGCAAACACCCCATTCCCTGTACTCGCACACAGGCACAGCAACTCTCACGCACACTCCCAATACCAAATCAGCAAAGTTTTTCTTTGTCCATGCATAATAATTCATACTGTATGCATAATATTTGCCGCAAATTAAATTCGTTATGCTACATAATAATTACTATTGCAAATCCCCCCACCCCTCAGGCCCATTTCTCCCATTTCGAAACTGCGCAAATTGCAATTTATTAAATTAAATTTGTGTTTATTGGAGTAATTGCACTCAATGTACTCGCATTGGTAAAAATTGTGCACTCGCATTTTAATTAGTGCCGCAGCCAACGTGTGTATTCCCAACACCCTCCTCCGCATTGCATTAATCAATCATAGAATATACGCATACTTATATATACAATCATATACACAAATCACACACACACCGACACATAACCATTACGAAATATATAAGAACAATATACACACACATTTCATATATCATCACTATCGATCTTAGGTACCTGCCCTTATAAACTATATACGATCATAATTATATGTTCCGTTCCATCAATCACACACACACAATCATGAAAATATATAAAAAAATAAATGAAATATATAAAGGTTGTGTTTTTGCGCGAGTATCTATTTAATCAAAATAAAACAGAAAAACAAGCAAAATTGTAAATAATTGCCAACTGAAAAAAAAAACTGCATATCACACCACTGCATATTTATGTATAAATAGTCCAGTAACTCTAATTTATTCATCTTTTAGCAAACCCTATGCTGTTCTGTTCTGTTAATATTCAATTCGTGTGCGCTAGTCCTTTGAAAAATATCCCACGATGTACATTTTAGTTAGATACTATGTATTTATGATGATGATAAAACGTTCTAAAATATATTAATTTGTATTCACAAGATTATAAAAAGTGTATTAATGAGAAATGGTGTAAAAGAAGAAAGATTATGTTAAACAAATTCAGAAACTTTTAATAAAAAAAAAATAATTGAAAAATGAAAATTTTATAAATAGTTGTTTTTTTTTGGTAAAAGGATCAGGTCACAGGAAAAGGTATTACAATTTAACGCATTAATACAGAGGCTTCCCAGATCTAAAATGGGGTAAATTGTTTGAAAGAATGATTTTTTTTTTAAAGTGACGTCAACAGGGATAATGTCCCCAACTGACCTTTATTTTTTAATAATTATAAAAATTGCCATCATTACAAAAAAACAATTATACAAACTAAATAAAACTATAAAATATTACAAAAACAAATAAATAATAAATTAATAAAATAACAAATAACAAACATATCTACATAAAATTACATTAAACCTAAGGAATTATATCAAAAAATATCTGTCAAGCTCCTACTACAAAACGACTAAGCACTAACCATGGTTCGCTCTGAACACATACTCTTGTACAACTATAATAAATAATTCAGGATTACTTTAAAGACCGCGTGATTCTCTGAAATGCTTCACGGGAGAGATTAAAATCAAAGTGACTAGCGATTTCATTAAAGGCTTAAGACATTCTATTTATAGGCTCAGGAAAGTCCACAGTTAGCTCTATGCCTCCTCAAACGTAGGAAGACATGTGAACGTGTCGTTCTGAACGGGACATTGATATCTAAGAGAGCCAGCAAATTTGGAGCGTCGATACGATTACATAACAGATCAAACAAGAAGAAAACATCTGCATTTT
>JANSTU010015731.1:0-14451 GCA_027564075.1 Bolitophila hybrida | reverse complement strand
TCTCAGCGCACCCCTCTCGTACCTATTTATATCTCCCCCTTCGTCTCTATAGCTCGCCCGCACCACACAAACCAACACACTATATATGTATATATATATATATATATATATATATATATATATATATATATAAACTCTGTTCGAAATCCTCCGCCGGTTGGTTTATGACTATTATTATTAATGTACTAGTGGATATATAAAGAAAGCCCACCAGAACGGTTTTGCTGGACGGTGGTGTATGATTGCAGGCTTCCAATATATATTATATAGTAACGGTTACATTGTTGGGACAGTGTTTTAGTGGTATTATGGTTGCACGGATGTGTGTCGATAGGTTGTACTTGATGTTAGGGAGTGAAGCTTTTTTTCAATTGGTGTCAGCGGTGAGGCCGTCGCAAATCATAAATCACACAGGCGATGCGATGCAACTGTAGAATTTTATTAAATATACTAATATTGCTAATTCATTTTCATATTTTGTGTTATAATTATTTACTTACTTTCTTAAATAAAACAAAAAAAAATAAAAAAAAAAAAAATTTATATATAAAATATATTTCTTTGTATAATAAAACTTATGATTTATCACTGAAAACGAGAATACGTAATTTTCCGTCTAAAAATGTTCTCTAATAACAAATTGATTTTACCATTTGAATTGAGAAATATATAAAGTAAGTCTTCATTTATAAAAATGACAAATTTGGCTGAAAATCTTAAAACAAATATTGAACAGATAAAATAAACAAAGCATTTTAATACAACATTTTTTTACATTTTTTCAATTTTGACCAGAATAAGTATTTGTTAACTAGAACAAAATCATTTTTTTTAAGTAAGTTTCAATTTTTTAAATATTTGTTTTTTTATAAAAATTGTTATACTCAATTTCAATATTTTTTAATATTTGTTAAATGTTGATTTTTTTAAATTATCATTGATTTAATTATCCTGTCCAGGCCCGTTTTACGCTTTCCATTTAAACTTTTGATCAACATTAAACTAGTACTAAAAAATGTTGAAATCGAATATAAAGATTGACCTATATTCGATTTCAACATTTTTTAGTACTAATTTAATGTTGATTTTAATTTTATAATGAAAAATGAATTAGTTTTCCAAAATATATTTCTTGCTTTACCAAGAAAAATCTTAATGGATGCTTCTAATATTTGTCCGGGCGGTATTCATATGAATATTTGCAAGATACATTTTTATACTCAATTTCAATATTTTTTTAGCACTAATTTAATAATAATTAGTGTGATTAAGTTTCCCTTAATATATTTCTATACCAAAAAAAATATGAACGGAAGCTTTTAATATTTCTGTGGACTTGTTTTAAGGTTATGCATATGACTTTTTATTTACGTGACATATACGATTACGATTTCAATTGAAAATCGGTTTTCGGGTCTAGACCCGAAAATAAAATGAGAACCGTTTATCGGTTCTGCAAATCCACAAATATTATAAACAGCCGTTAATATTTAACAACATTTTTTTGGTAAAATAAAATATTTAAGAAAATATATAGAAATTAACATTAAATTATTAGCACGAAAAATAAACTGAGTATAAAACAATAAGCGTAATATTGTAAATAATTTATATATAAATAAGTATAAATAAAGAATAAGGTTATATATTTTTAAACATGACACGTATTTATTAAATCTGATTTATCAGGTCTGGATTATTTTTTTCAAGTATGGACCAGATTTTCGGGTCTGGGAATTTTAGGCCTGGACCAGTATTTAGAGACAGGTTCAATGAAATAATTTGTCTGGCACCGATGCGAAAGTTTAATGTAATAATTACATAAAATTTCAATTTGTTTCAAAAAAAATCACCTTTTTAATAGAAAAATCAAAATATAATATATTTAAAACAATTTTTACTCGAAAAATGACCCACTAAAAAAAAAAAACTAAAAAACAAGAAACCCGCTGACACCAAGCTAATATTTACGCCTTTACTAGAGAATAATTTACCAGTATTTACAGAAAAAAACTAGAAGAAAATAAAAAAAATTCTTATACATTTTATCCCCGATTCCCAATTATTTATATTTCATCTCGATGTTGGATGATGGAAAGTAAGTTAATTAGCTGTTGCAAAATACTGCTGACACCAATACTACTAAAAAATGGGATCAAAATTACAATATATTTTACAAAAATTCGTCTGTTTAATAAAAAAATAAAAAATTAGAATTAGAAAATACTATTTTTTACTAGAAAAATTACCATTTATTAAAAAAAACAACATAAAAACAGCTGACACCAATGCTAATTAATTTTCATAGACACATTTTCGTAATTAAAACATACATTCCAAACATCGCTTTAAAATCATCAACACCACACAAGAAAAACTCGAATGACAATACAGTAATAATTGCGTTTGGCCAAACTCATCAATCAAATATCAAGGTAAGGCTTTTCCGATCAACGAACGAACACCACGCACGCGCATTTACATACAAATACATGAATAAATATATATATAAATATATGTGTGTCAAGTCGTACAACACAGCACTTAAACACGCTAAACTATATACAAGTAATTTATGTATTTACAAACCGCATTTTCAGATTTTCATGACTATTCTATCAATAAAATCCAGTTGTACGTGTTAATAGGTGTTTTGTATTATTTTTATTATTATTATTATTTTCAGCCTACATAATAATAATAATAACAACACCTGTGCGTATCTGTGTTAAGTATACATTTATACACGTTTTGTTTTGTAAACAGATTTTTCGCCGATCCGTTTTCGTAAGGTGTGTGTGTGTCTTGGTGGGGGAGGCTGTTCAAGACTGACATTGCTCGTGTAATTTCTACCTTTGCACACATCAATAACATAACGTTTATGTTTTGAGTTTTTTTTCTGTTATTTAACGCTGTAATGCATTGCGATAATATTTTGTATTATGTAGGTACACAAAATCGAAAGTGTTGTTATACATAATGAGCAACGCATTACGTGCATACGCTTACAGAATATGCGTTGATCCAGTCAGCGCAGCGGCGGCCAAGTTCGAAAAACACGAATTTGCTTTTATTTATAATGACAGCAAGTAAAAGTGACAGTAATTCTGAGATATGACCACGATGTGGCCGGCATGGCGGCGTTGTTCGAGCATAGTATTTATCATAAACATTCGCATATATAACATATATAGACTGTTTTTTAGTCTGCACGCGGAACCTCGGAGGTTTCTCTGCTGTTTTTGCTTGCGAGGAATTGATTATTGATTGCTGCGTCTAATCAATGCGTACACCTTACATATATATATACATAACACATACAAGCAAACAACTATGTATATATATATTGGTCATTAGATGTTTGATTTTTAATTACGTTGCTTTTAACAGGTAACTTTGGAAAACGAAAATAGCACTTGATTGAAATCAGGTGCCTAATGACTTCGAGCACCGTCACATCGAATGAGTTATAGCCCAGGCTGTGTGCCTTTGCAGGTGTGTGAGTGCGGAAATCTTCGGCGGAATGTGTTTTGAACTTTCAACTGATGTACAATCACAGGCAAGCTGTTTATGTGAGAATATATATGCAGTCTTTGCACATATATACACCGATAACCGTTATTTATGACGTTGGCGGCGCGGGAAAAATCACACTGGCAACCTTTTTCTATACATATATATATATATATAAAAACGTTTCCTCCCGAGCGCAATATGCGCGCAAACATTTATCGTACGTGCGCAGGAAAACATTTCTAAACAATAAATAACTTTCAGTTAGAAAAACAAAAGTTAAATTACGGACGTTTTTCGCCGAGAATGAGCTAGCTAGCTTACGGAGCGAGCGTGTGCATGTGCAACTATATTTATATATAGACACTTAAAGCACACATCAGTGTTTATAATATAGTACTAACGACTTTCATCGCATACAGATAAATTTTATTTTCTAATAAAAGGCCAATGGCCGAGCATTTATATATACTATATTACTTGATACTACCGCAACAAGGTGCACATATCGTTGGTATTCGCATATATATATATATATATATTATATGATTATACATTTATCTGAATTACACATGTACATATAAATATTATATAAATAATTCGTGTGTACACCGTGCAGTGTGGCTCGCGATCGCGTTTAAAAGTAATAGTTTGTATATGCCTAAGGGCGCCGAATGCATGGCGTGGAGAGTGCACACTATATATTAAACTGTTGATTCACGTATAATGGTATATACAGCAGCCCTGAGTCGAGGCATGATGAAAATTATGAAAATTACAAAAATGAAATGTGTTGGTCGCACAGATCCGCGCAGACAGATTCATTTAAGAAAATCAAAAACTTATGTTCGTTTGAGCAGAATGCCAGAATATAAAACAAAATAATTATGCATTTCTAGAAATATTGCTATAATTATTTTAAATACAAGTTTTCTAGTTAGTTTAGACTGCCTTAACTTAACTAACCAATAAGATTTTAAAAAAATCCTATTTTACAAAATTATCATTTTTTTTAAAAGTTCATCATTCATTATGAGACAAATATAAATAATTTAAATTAACAATTTTCAATAAAAAAAAGCAAAAATATTGCTTTAAAATCAATTTAAAAAGAAAAAAGTATCAGAATATCATTCTCGTCTCAATTTGAACGTCTACACGAGCGGTACGCTTTGTAAATATTTTCATACCATACTAAAGTGTAGGCGCTTGCACACACGGATGTATCATTATCAAGATCAGTATCGCAAGCGCACACAATTCTGATTTCCATTAAATCACTGGCATTATTTCTTGGTATTCAATTGCAAATATAATATATGCATATATATCAAGCAATGCATTTTATGACCACATATAAATATACATAGGTAGGTATATAAAACCTGCACGTTCAATACGAACAAAGTTGTGTTTTTGGACCGAATAAAGTGCTCGCTTTTTAATTCGCAAAGGTTCGCTCGCTCTCGATGCGTCCTGCCCAGCAGCCTATGTACAATATATAAATACATTTAATACTATATGCTTGAAACAAATTTCGCAAACCAGTTCACACACACACGCTTGTAATCGTAAATTTAATCGTAACCGGCGCACAATTGAAAATCAAATAACACAACGCATATCTCACATATTTTCTGCCATATTTGTGTGCAAATAATTGGATTATGTTGGTCAATTTGCGGGCTCTGGCTCCGGTTTATTTACATGCTCAGCGAATATACTGCAATATACATTTAAATCTCTAGTATCGATTTAATGGGTTTAATAAATGCTAGATTTTGTTTTGATTTTGATCATATTAGGCTTACATAAAATAATAAACAAGGTTATACATACAAATTAACGAGAATAATAATGTATTTGAAGGTGTCTATGCGTGAATAAGGGGTGGCTTTGGCCTATATTTTGGTTTTAGAGTAGCTAGATCAGAGGGAACCCACTGTTTGTTTAACACATTTATAAAAAAATAAATCTAAATATATACAAAAAATTCTACTTGAAGCAATAAAACTAAGATATTTTTTAGTATTTTGGTTTTTAGTGGTATTTTAAAGTCAAACATCAGTATTTTACTATTATCCATATATTTGTCAAAACACATAATTTATTTATTTATTGAATAATTTGACTATACAAAAGGCATATAACAATACTTGCAGGTCAGGTATAGACAAGCAAAAGAATGTAATGAATTATTAGCTCTGCTGAAGATAAAGCTTCAATTACTATATCTCATAATTGAGACTAGCTTGAATAAAGACGAATATCTGGCAACGGAGAAACAGTGAAAATATTAGAAGAAGTATTGGAAGCATGCTCAATCACTTGCGAGCTTATAGTTAGTAAACAATCAGATTTTTTAAAGTATATAAATAATAATAAATAAGAACTTTAGTATTTTACTGTTAAGAACGAGATTTTTTTGGAAATCACCAATCACAAGCTCAAGAATTAAATCGTATAATTATCGGAGTTACTAGAAAAGGAGGAAGTTTCATAGGTTTCGCCATAATACACGAGAAGGAAGAGAGTAATTTAGAAGTGGAGTATTAATTGATTATCCCTTTTAAAATGTAAACTTAGCAAAGTTAACATCAATGCGAATATGTGTTCAGTCTTGTTTAGAAATGTCTCGTTCAATAATTGCTTTCTTGATGTAGTAGTTAAATGTGTAATAGAGACAATGTTAACTTTTCATGTGTGTTAAACAAAGATGGAATCCCAATGTTATTGGCAAGCATCATACAATAGTTTAGAGGAAATTTCTAGTATAATATCAGTATTTTATATAATAATATCAATAAACTAATAAAAATAACAATAACATCAGTAATTGAAAAAAATCGATTTTTTACTAGTATTTTATTAGTAAACCATCAGTATTTTACTATTACGAAATGTTATTTTATGATCGTAAAACATTAGTATTATACCAACAACAAATCAGTATTTTCCTAATGAAATATAAATAGTTTACTAAAAAAATCAGTATTTTACTAATTTTATTTAACATCGACCTTTTGACTTAAAAAAGTACACTTTTTATCAGGTAAACATAATTTTTGTTTAAATCTGAACCATTAGAATTTAATTATTTAAACTTAAATATTGTCCGTCCTGTAAACATCAGCATAAGACTTATAATAGGTTAGTATATATTTACTAATAAAACATTTGTTTGTACTTTTTATTTAGTATTAGCAATTTACTCTTAATACATTATAAATTTTCTAGTCTTTTTTTTGTTTTAGTTATTTCTAATAAATTATTAGTACTTTCCTAGTTTTTTTTTAAATAAATAAAAAAAAATTATTTAAAAAAAAACTAGGAAAGTACTAATAAGCAGTATTTTACTTGCAAAGCATTAGTAAGATACAAGTAAAACATCAGTATTTTACAAATTAACAACTGAATTTTACATAAAACATTTTCTAGTAAAACATCAGTATTTGTATAATAATTATCAGAATTATCCTAAAATAGATCAGTATTAACTAGTTTAACGTTTGTGTAATACTATATATACTATTAGTATCAACAAAGTAAAACATTAGTATTTTACTATTATAACCTCAGAATTTTGGCAGCAAAACATCAGTTATTCTTTAATAAAATATTAGGATTTAACTACTTAAACAAATCAGTACATCGCTTCCTTAAAATCTCGGTTTTTATAAGATCAGTATTTTCATAAAAAAACATCAATATTTTACACATAATTAATTTACTATTTGCCTAGTTTATTATCAGTATTTTACTAGTAAAACATTAAAATTAACTACTGAAATATCAGTATTTATACATAAACATCAGTATATGTGTATATCTTCTAGGAGTATATGTCTGCTGACCGTGGTATACAAGCTCCTGGCAAAGGTTAATCTTAGCTAGCGTACAGTTTTGTATCGCAGTAGAAGCGTTAAGCACTAGTGGTCGCGGCAACGTAAAATCGGTCCTTTTCTACGGTTGCGAGACGTGAAAAGTGACCTCTGCTCTGACCGGGAAACTGCAATTTTTTTCAGATGACTGGAGGAAGTCTCCAAATCTGAATTTTGGAGACGAACCAGGCAAGCACCCGTCTCAACGTAAGTTCAACGGAGAAAGTAGCAGTGGATAAAGTGAAAAAAAAAATCAATTAAATAATAAAACGTTCTTAAACATCTGTATTTAATTATGAAAACATCAGTATTTATGAAATTAGATAATGAATAGATTATAAACATTACACATTGACTTACCTTTGTTCTGTAGAGTGGATTGCTGAAGTCCCAGTCGGGTGCCACGAACAAATATCCGCATTTCGAGACCTTTCTAGAAGCCTGCAAAACATAATAAAGTTTTTTTTAATAAAAAATCGATCAAATTAAATATAACTATTTTATTACTATTATATACAAAATTTCCTTTAAGTCGTACTTTTAATTAAAAATTCACCCACGATGAATTAAGCTTGCTATTGTGTTCTATGTGTGTGTGTGTGTGTGTGCGCACGCGCTATTTTCAAAGAGTTTCGCTTCGTTTGTGCTTGATTAGCGAAATTAATAGCAATTTAAGTTTGACATTGAATTAGCTGTAAACTGATATTATGCTGTATACCTGGTATTTTGATTGTGAGCTTATATATATTATTGTGTACATACAATACACAGTAAAATTAATGTGAATTATGTCATTGTCAAGCGATTTGTCGTTGGGTTGGTTTCTCGCAGTTCATAGCGATATTTTATATTGTGCGTATATTTTCTATACACTCCTGAGCTTTTCACAATATGCATAGGTAGTGTTCTTATCAAGGCCAGCATATATTTATAATAAACATTATCTTATTATGACTGAGTTTACATATACATATGTCTTCGTCTGTGTGTGTCTGTGTGGATTTGCGAGCATAATTATGTTAATATGTATTTATGTCGCCGCACACTCTCGACTCCGATTTGAATGGAAGATAAGTTGTCGCACGCAGCAATAACGCGAAATTAGCCTTACGAATAGGTCAACTGTACACACGCGGTGTAGTTTAAGATATAGCCCCGGTGTGCATCGTGCCATTGCAAAAGATGTTGCGGAAAAACATATATATTTATAAACGCATAAATACACACACACATGCATACAGAGGGGAAACAAGTGTTCCGCATTTATATTAATCACGATTGTTTGATATTTTAATGAAAATAATGGGTACATCCAATGGTCTACTATATATATATATATATAGTATATATAAAAAAATAGTTGTACGGCTGTGCTGCGCTATTTGCGCAGATGAATAATTGATTCTATGCATTTATGCTACTAACTTGTTAAAAGTGTACAGCATAAATATATACATAAATATAAACGAATGTCTATTGCATATATATTTGTGTGTGTGCCGAGCGCGAGCCCACAGTACATTGCAATGTTGTCCAAATTATCAGATTAAATGTTCCTTCAAGATTAAGATGTATAAATAAATTACAATTATATTATTTATGTGTTCAAGGTTTCAGGCTGATACGAATCTGGAATAGGTTTTATTTAAATTGTACATTAAATTGCTCGCGATATGCGCTCGCGAGCTCTTTCACGCTCGCGCGAGCTCCAACTCACACAAGCCACTTTATTTGACTGTCGAGTGCAGTTTTATTTATTGAGCTGTTTAATGGGTTTCGGTGTACAAGTGTTGTATATATTAAATATAGTAAAGTATACAATATATTGAAATGTATACTGTATATAATGCTATTGAAAGCTTGGTGCGAGTTCAATATTTATGTGTTGACACATTTTTTGAGAGGATGAGGCGCCGCGCTGGCCGCAGTGCACAATTGAAAATAGAAGGGCGTCGGGCTTCAGGCGGGACTTGTCATATATTGTTTTCTGGTGTGCGACGAAAGAGGAAAATAATGAGCTTTTCTCGATGCAAGTCATTAAATTGTTGAAGTGCGGCATGATTTGTGTGTATGCGACAATCTCCTTCTTCCGGCTAGAACGTCAATCAGATGAGTTATTTTCGAATTTTAGTAGAGCGTCTAGTCTGAATACAGTTATCTCAATAAAGCATGTAGAATAACCATTATTCAGATAATTTTGATTAGATTGTTATTATACTGGTTCATAGAACATCATTTGAACTCATTATTTTTGATTTTCTGAAAGATCCTCTTCTCAAATATGTACGATTTTTTTTATAAAATAAAATTTGAACAGTTTGATTTATTTCTAACATCCGTTAATAGTGGAGTCGACCTCCAGTAGCTTCGTTATTCTTGGAAGTCTGCAGAGATAATGACATCGAGGAAAACCTCACTGTAAACAGACGTCTAGAGTGGCTGCTTACATTCTGTTACCGAGCTAATCTCTTTATTATTTATTAGGTAGATTAGGTATTATTATACGAGAAAGATTGTAGAATATGTGATGATAACTACCAGGTTTTTTACTATATTTTTTTTTGTATATTTTAGAATTTGTAATCATAAAATAATAACATCTACATTTAAAACTAGAAGAAAATCAATATATTTTAGTGTTATTAAAATTTGTAATAAAAATCATGCCTACATGGACCATTAAGTGGATATAAATTATTAGATACTTGTACAATGGTTGCGGTAACTTATCAGTTTACAAGGTATCATCAAATAAAAAACATCCAGCTGCTGTTATTTAGAAAGAAACGTCCATAAATGTTAGTGATCGAATATACTTATGACCAGTAGTGTACTATTTCTTTTATGATTTTTTTATATTTTTGTCTATTATAGAAGAGGATGAGGGCAATTATAAAAATAAATGAACAGTATTAAAATTACCTTCAAAATAATGTCTTTGATTTACTTTATATCAGAGCCATATAAATTGCAGTCAAGAGCTTTTAATCATATCAAATATTTGAGAATATAATCTTGAAAATCTAGACTATATTTCTATATATCTCTCAATATCTCAATGAATAAAATTGTAAATAAAATTATGCCTATATTTTACCCATATACTAATATTTTATAAGAACACATAAGAAATTACCGTATAAACGAACTATTTTATAACACTTACAAATTATGATGAATGCACATGCAGTCTTCGCTCATTTCGCTGAAATTGCATTACAAGCAAAACATATATATATATATATATATAAATAATATGTAATGCGCTAGTCTTATCTCATTTATATTATTATAATCCGCTTATGCAGACTATAAGCAACACCACTCGCGCATCCGAGCACGCAAACTCTATACCTTATTATATAGCCGCCAAAATGAAGAAGCAAATATAATGAAGATTAAACAGTTCTCTGCGCGTCCACGCATTTTGCTGCCGCTACAAGCCACAAATCTCCTTAGACATTGCAAAATCTTTGCACTTATACGATTCGTAGTGGGGCTGAGCTCGCTCATATAGAACTTAATGTTATTACAACGGTTGGGCATATGAATTTTATATTTCATCATCATCTGTGCACCGACGACGACCGACGCATAACGTACTACATATAATATTGCTTATTATTATGGCTATATAACACATGAGTCTATATGTTGCTCCATTGGTAAAGGTAATGATCTGGAAAGAGGTACAGTACGGTATAAGTGCGTAGTGTGTGTGTATTTTGTGTTCAAGTGCAGCTAAAAAGGAGACTCTGACCATATAACCTTTTTGTAGTTGTGTGTGTGTGTTAATATGCGGGCATCTGTTCACAGTAGGACGCTGTCTTATACAAGATCTTGGCTCTTTGCGCACGCGCACTGTTTAACGTTATAAATAAATGCATAATACACACAAATGCACATACGGAAAATAGAATACTCACGTCCTACGCACAAATTGCGATAAAGTGCTTATTAAATGCGAATGTTAATTTGCCAGTCATGAGGAAGTGAGTGAAGTTAAATGTTTGCGCATATACGTATATAAATAATATTGGAAATTCCTTTAAACTGAACCGCGCGACTGCGCATCAGAATCACTCTACCTTATTGTATATTATAAATAATATATAGAGGCAATTGCAAAGTAACTATAGGCTGCGAATGCGAGCGACTTATTTGCGCGTACGCGTGCTTATTACGCGATCTGTTGAGTTGAAGGGTTTTGTCTAGCGGTCGGATTGACTTGGGACAGTTTAATTACTGTGCTGCTTGTGCTTTTATGAGTGCACTTGGAAATGGTGCTGAAATATGCCAAGGATGGCTTGGAGGATTATTTGCAAATGTATATGCGGATGAAAGAAGAAGATCGTGACAGTGAGATTTAAACAATTTATGTTATATCGGAGATGCGGGGTGAGTGTGCTTTGTGTAAAAGCTTTATCACAAAGAAAAGAGCGATGTATATATTGATTTTTTTTAAATTTATTTAATGCAAAAGAAAGTTGATTAAATTATAGTTTTACTTTTTTAAGTAACATTCGAGGAAGCGTTGGATCTCTCAAACTTTGTGGACCGGCCTATTTTATATTATTATGGATTTATGAAGGATTTATTTTCAAAAAGATTTTTCTATAGGAAACAAATTAATAAACACCTTATTTTTCCTCCATCTCAAAAAAGTCAGGAATATTCAACAAAAGAAATATTTAAAAAGGTCTAAAATTGTATGAAGTTTGGCTTTCAACTTTTCGATAAATCGAAAAAAATGTTTTTAATATAATTTTAATGATTTCTACTCTATGTAGAATGTACTTACATTTTAAAGTTAATATGGCAAAAAATGAAATTGAATTAAATTTCAATTTTTAATTATAAATTCCGCTGATGTTAAATTTTTTTTTTTTTATTCGATATATATTTTTTTAATTTTTTTGATTCGATGTAATGAAAATACAGATTTTTGAACTTTCTATCTTTACCGATATTTAAACATATATTTAAAAATGATGTTTAAACTGTGTTTTTTTTATTCCATTTTGAATTGTTTTAGTATATTATAGAAAACACCGTTGTTAATTAAATTTCTTCTGATTTTTTTAATATTTGATTATTAGTTTATATTTTAAATAATTAATTATAATAACTGTAATTGAATTTAAAGAATAAAAAATCGCAAAATTTGAAAACTATAACCTAAAATTAAAAATCGAATTTGAAAAATGAGAAGTATTTTTTAAGAAAACCGTATTTTAATAAATATTTAAATGAACGAACATTTTAGAAAAAAATCAAAGAAAATATGTAAGATATTTTCCCAAGAAGGATTGAGGTACAGTTAAATTCTACATGCGGTAATTCCTATTTTTTCAATAGAGATAAATTTTTAATTATGTAACATAACATTCCCACCTGGCACGCAAGACACTGACCTAAGAAATATATTTGTGAGATCCGATATTGAGAATAGTAGAATCCAATAGAAAAGAAACGTATGTATGCATTTAAACCAAATTATTTATATAAACCCATACTTTTGTTAAATAAATCAGATTTATAACGAATACACTACAAAATTTTGATCTCCGTATCTCGGTACTCATTGCCTTAGACTTAAATAAATCCTCTGATATTAGCCTGCATAGCCTTTCTACCTTTCAGGTAATTAACTAAAACCACCTCCATCCCTTTTGGGAACTTTAAGATTTGTTTCGTTCGTTATTTTTGTCTTTAAATTAAGAATATGAACTAATATTTAATAATCATTTTTCTGTATTTCGTTCCCTAATGTGCCAATTAATGGAAATTATTAACATATTTTTTTATCAAAAAAAAAAAAATTATATTAAATATTTTAACCTTTATCTCAAACTGTTTTCCATTTATTTATCAATTGAAATTTTAATCATTTTATAGCTAATAATTGTTAATCGTAATTACAGTATATCCCAATTAAATACAACAACAAAAATGTATGTTTCTTTTGATAATCTTATATAGATAATTTATTAAAAAGTTCTATTAAATTCCAGGCACACAGGCACACACGCTTTCACTATAAATTTATAATCGTTTGCTGATCTTGAGATTGTGTGCGCATCAAGTGCGACGAACGTGCACACAAACACACCTGCTCGTTTAACCTGTCTCCGGTACACACCAAGATATAGTCTCTATGCTCAGCCACGCCGTAAATTAAATTAAACAATTTTTCGTAAACGCTATATGGCACGCATAAAGTATAATTCAATATTTATCTACAATTATCGCGTACGAAAACGGCCAAACGCTTAAAACCAGTTCAACGCTAATTATTAGTTTATATAGCGCTAGCAGTGTTCGTGGTCCGATGCGTATCATTAGCATTTAAATCTATAGTGCATAATAGTACTAATTTATATATAGGTATGTATTTATATGCAATTTTATATATATTTGAAGTGCGTTCCTTGTTTATTTCCTAGCGGCAGCATAACTTGTCCGGGCCGCAGTCGACTAGCCAACATATAAACTGTGATTCGCGCAGTCTTCTGTAGTCGCGATGTTGTACTATCTGCGGTATCACAGTATATATATATATATATATAGTTTGAGTTCATCGGCCACATATAGAAAATGCATGGAACGATAAAATTATCCTGTAATATCTTACATAACCGCAGCCGAACCGTGCTCCATGCAAATTGGCCATTGGTCATCACTTATCATACAGTTTAGCACCGCACTGTTTCGAATCAAATTTACATATCAAACGAGCGATGTGCGCGTGCGCAAAGAGACTTTACGTACAAGTCTATCCTCTATATATATCTCGCTATACACATATTATTATTATTATTATATGCATGTGTGGTATATTCAATTGCACATGCACATTCAGAATGCACGCGCGCAGTAGAAGCGGTACCTTTTTATTGTTATTTATAGGTTGCGTTATATGTTTGCGCTGCACTCACTGATGCGATGTTCTGACGCCCAGTGCGGCGCGAATACGACATTTGTGTGAATTGCGCCTGGATATATAATTGACATTGTCATTTGAAGACTCATACTACATATAATATAGATATATAAT